>PVKH010017686.1:0-15340 GCA_004027955.1 Chaetophractus vellerosus | reverse complement strand
CAAAGGTGGCACACTTGTGTCTTGAAGGCTGATCACCCGCCCCTTCCAGGCCCCATCCCACTGGATCCCCTCAGCCACGTTCCCCATCAGTTTGGAAGGGTCTTGTGCCCACCCAAAGAGCTCCACCCCCTCCCACCCATCATGGGAAACTAGGGACCCTGAGAGCCAGGTCCAAAGCCCCCTCCTCACCATAGGAGCCCCAGTCCTTGGCACCTTTATTGCCCAAGTAGCTGGAGCTACTTCTTTTAGGCAGAAACGGCCTATTCCAAGTGAGTGAATGGGAGAGAGGGTGCACTTTCTAACAGAAAGTTGACCTGGGTGAGGAAGGTTGGGTTCTAGCTCTGCCTCTGCCTGCCAGTGGCCCTGCAGCATAGTCCAGTAACTCCCTCCCCTGAGCCTCAGTTTTGCCCCCTGGTATGAGACACGCGTGTCCACGGGCGTGTACGTGATTTATGAATATGCACAGCAAATACACACGTCTTAGGATTTCTGCAGGCAAGATGTCTATCACCCAGATTTTGAACAACCCAAGTTGCCTAAATTGTTAACTTTCCCCAGAGCTATGGAGGCCTTCAGGCAACAGCTGGGGGTGGGGGCATTTTAGAATAATAAGAGGGGAAAGCAAAGACTGCCAGCCAGTGTCTGCAGTCCCTGCAGAGAGACTGTGCCTATGGGTGTGGGGAAGAGGCCCCCAAAGTTCCCTTTTAGTCTGCATAGCTAAATCCATTGTGCCATTAATCTAAAACCATGTTGCCTGACTGTGTGTCAGATACAAGCATCCATACACGTATGCAGAAATGAACACAGGCTGGACGTATAAATTCATCCCCTTTAAGCCCCCAAATAACAGGCTTCAGGGGGAGCTTTTTGATGTGTTTTTCTTGACTCCTCTGTATATTTTCTAAAGACTCTATAGTGAACCTCACTTTAATCAGAAAAGCAAAGCAAGGGGGTTTAAAAGAAAAGAGGCTATGGTGTCTTCCTAGGAATGGGAAGTTCAAGGTGACTGCGGAGTAGGGATTTCCTTTGTGGATGAGGGGATCTGTTGAAATGGGGCCTAAAGATGCAGAACCGTGTTGCTATGGTAACTAGTTTCCAAGATGGCTCCCAATGCCCCCCCACTTCTGATACCCACACCTCTGTGAAGTCCCCTCCCTCATTGTATCAGGGTTGGTCTGGGTGCTAGTGGACTATGTCAGTAGCAATGGTGCATCGAGTCCAAGGCTAGGTTATAAAAGACATTCTGCCTTGTTCTCACTTGAATCACTTACTCTGGGGGAAGCCAGCCCCCATGGCATGAGGCAGCTCAGGCAGCTCAGTAGAGAGCCTGCTGTGCAGAGAACTGAGCCGTGCTGCCTCCAGCCAATATCCTTGTCAGCGAGCCTTCTCAGAAGGGGATCTCCCAGCCGCAGGCATATCTTCAGACAGCCTGGCTGACATTTGGACTAATATCTGGATGTCACATCATGAGAGATCATGTATTAGTTTCCCGCTGCTGCTGTAACAAATGACCACAAACATTGTAGCTTAGAACAGTGCAAATATATTCCCTTACAGTTTTGGAGGTGAGAAGTCCAGTCTTAAGAGGCTAAACTCAAGGTGGCAGCAGGGCTGGTTCATTCTGGAGGCACCATAGGAGAATCCATTCCTGCCCTTTCAGTTTCTAGAGGTGACCAGCAACCCTTGACTCCTGGCCACATCACCCCAATCTGTTTCTTTCATCACATTGGTGCCTCTTCCCCTCTTCCCCTCTTGCCTCTATCTTGTTAGGATCCTTGAGATTACATTTAGGGTCCACCCAGATAATCCAGGATAATCTCCCCTTCTCAAGATCCTTAACTTAATTACATCTACAAAGTCCCTTTTGCCATATAAGGTAACATTCTGAGGTTCCAAAGACTAGGACGTGGACATATTTGGAGCCATTATTCAGCTTACCATAGACCCTGACCCAGAACCATCCAGATAAGCCACTCCTGAATTCCTGACCTTCAGAAATCATGAGAGATAAATGATTGTTGTTTTAAACCACTAACTGTTGGGGGTAATTTGTTACACAGCAGTCAGTAACTAGTACAGACTTGGGCTTATAATACACTTGTTTCTATAGTACTTTAATATCATAATTCTGTATTTCTTTCAGCTTTTTCTTTGAGTTATACATATAAAAAGTGTGTGGATTTTATAAGTGCATACAGTTCAATGAGTTTTTACAAACTGAAAACTCATTTCTGTCTTCAGTATGAAAATTGAGCCTTTTGTGCTCTATACTGTCATCTGCCTATTTGCCCTCAGGTCCATCCCTGCCTCTTCCCTGCTGTGCTCTTTAATTGCAGGAAAGTGAATTTCCTAGTTTTCTTACCTTATGGAAGTTTCAGCCAAAAAAAAAAAAAGGCATTTTGAAGGGTGGGAGGAGAAAAGAAGCCAGGGTTTTTCTTTCTGTCTTATACTGCCCCAGATGGCCTCTCCAATGGCAGCCCCTCCTCTGTAATTGCAGATCACATTAGATCTGAAATCTAATTAGACCCCGTTCCTCCATGAACCCAACCAGAATTGGGAAGCCCCTGTTGACGTCTTACCTCCCATTAGCTGGCCACAAGTCTCGACCTTTCCCTTCCAGCCTTCGGTTGCTAGTGCCATCATCCTGTTGCTAGTCTCTCTTTGCTTCTCAGCATTTCCATCACCTGAGTAACCAATTCCCTGTATTTGATTCCTTGGGTTGAATTAACTAAAGTGGTTTCTATTTTCCTGACTGATACAGGCTCTTTCAAGGCATTTTATAAAATCCTTTTGACTTCCACTAAAGTTATCAGACTCTTTGACTTCATTTTCTGAAAGATGAGGATGTCCTCACTATATAATGCATCCATGCTTCATATTTTCAGAGACTTTACTCAGAAGAAGGAAATATGAACATTTGTTGTGTACTAAGTACTAAGTATGTGCCTCTAAGTTAGATATGCACAGTACTGGGTGCACAATTTTACATTATTTCATTTGTTCCTTGTGACAGCCTTTTGCTAGGGAATAATACTGTCATTATAACAGATAAGGAATGGAAGGTCAGGAAAGAATTGGTAACTCCTCAAAATTCACGCAGTTGCCCCAGGATTTTTGTTCTAAAATCAGTGCTTCTCCCCATTGTTGCATCTCCCCCATTGCTCACCCCCTAGTGTCTCCCCATAGAGTGGTTGGCTTCAGCTTCACTCTGTTCCATTTGTCATGGTGAAATAAACTTCCCAAAACAATCTTGGAGGATTCAGAAGGTGCCTCCAGGAGGATTGAGAGCATTCCTCTAAAGTATAGCAGAGCTGTGGAAGTTCTGGCTGATGTTGGCAGATGAAGCATAAGGCAGCACTGGCAAGAAGTGTTTATCTTGGTGCTCAAGAGATTGGTTACTTGGATCTATGCAGCAATCGATTAGCCATGCCTGTCCTGGGTGAAGAAAAGAGGGTGGAGAGTTGCCAGCTATTTGCTTAACCTGTGGAAACAGGCAGGCCAGAGCTTGACTCTGCCTGTTACTTTCTAGCTGTGTGACTTTGGGGTCTTTGATGAACTTCTCTGTGTTTATTAACACATCATAGAAATAGAATAAAACGATTAATTTGCAGGATAATTATAAAGAAAGCACCTTGTATAGTGGTAGCTGATGGCCACCTTCACCCTAGTTCCCTTTCCTGCTGGAGACTAGGCTCTTTCTCAACTTTAAATAAGCGAATCTGTTGCATGCTTTTGGGTTTTCTAAGGGGGCACCCAACTCTTGCCTTTCTCCAAATGAGACTGAACCCTCCACCTTAATATGCCGTTGCCCAGAAGGCCTTGGAGCTCTTGCCAGACTTTAAATTTTTTTCTCCTGCAGTCTCATTTCTCCCAGACAAGTGACCCTTGGACAATTTGAATGAAACAATGGCAGCTACTCATAAACTTTATTTTGGGGTACCACTTCCCCCTCCCAGGCACACGGGCATCCTTGGATGAAGCAGGAGCAGTTAGAGGGAGAGGGGAAAGAGCTGTGGGATGTATGTTCTGAGGCAGGTGGCCGACCCTCTGAGGCTCAGCCTGCTCATTTGGGAAGAGGGGCAAATCACACCCGCAGGACTGCCCCCCGGCTCTGAGCCAGGTGGATGGGAGGAGTGTTCATCGCAGCTCCAGAGGAGAATGAAGTCCTTTATTTTTCATACTTTCCGATTATTAAAGTAATTCATATTCTTTGCAGAAAATCTGGAAGGGTATAAAAAGAAAAAAAAAGTCAGCCGACATCTCACCATGCAGAAATAATAACCATTGGAACCATTTGTTGTAATAGTCTCACTACTTTTTAGGCTCTCAGATAGCACCTGACTTTGAAGGTTCCTATAAAGATGGCATGAGATAAAGTATTTTAAACACTTAACAGAGTGCCTGTGCATATGAGGAACATAAATTAAATATATTAATTTATTTGTTAGTTCATTCAACAGAAGTTTATTAAGTATGTACTGTGTGTCAGACACTGGGAACATGTGTGTGTATGTTTGTATGAGTATAAACACAGACACACTCACATGTATGTGTATTTATATATACATATATGCATATATATTCATATGTTTGTAAGCTGTATGTATGAGAGTATATATATTTCCACACACATTTTTTTAATGAAAGAACTTCTGAGTTTACAGAACAATCATGCATAACGTACAGGATTTCCATACACCACCCACCACCAACACCTTGCATTGTTGTGGAACATTTGTTACAATTGATAACAGAACATCTAAATATTACTACTAACTATAGTCTATAGCTTACAGTAGATGTATTTTCCCATAAACTACCCTATTATTAACACCATGTATTAGTATTGTACATTTGTTACAATTCATGTAAGAAAGTTCCCATATTTGTACTGTTGACCACAATGCATCATCCACCACAGGGTTTACTATGTTATATATTTTATAACATAGTATAATGGTATATTGGAAGAAAGTTACAGGATGAATTTTCACCAAGTTTGGGGGGTATTTTGGGGGATGTTCTGCCTATGGTATAGACTATGTGGCACATGTGAAATTAACTTCAGTGTACCTTGTGGGGATAATGCAAAAGATTAGGAAGGGGTGAGTGGATGTAGCTCAGTGGTTTAGTGCCTGCTTTCCATGTACGAGGTCCTGGGTTCAATTCCCGGTACCTCCTTTAAAAAAAAAAAAAAAAACGGTTAGGGAGGCAGCCTCCAGAGCTGCAGAAGCTAAGGTAGGAAAGTCCAAGAGTTCTGTACATTTGCAGGCAGGAGAAAGTCTCATGAAAATGAGATCTTCTGGGTAGAGAAAATAAACAGTTTAAATATAGCCTCTAAATGAGCATCAGAAGAAGAGCAGCTTTCAATGCAGCCACTCGTTATCTATCTATCGGAGTGCTCCCCATGCAGGCATGCCTGTAGGACATGCTCCAGGGGGAGAAGCTTGCAAGTTTAACAAGGGTTAATGGTTCTCTCAAGCAAGGCTGGGGAGCCAGCAAGTATGCATTTTATCTACACACTATATAATTGTATTCATATACAATACAATACATACCCAATATACCCAATGTTATGTATGCATTTGTAAGTGTTCTTTCATTCACCATCAGTAGTCATACACGACCAGTCATTCAGTCTCAAAACATTTACTGAGTGCCTGCCAGGTTCCTGGCACTGCCGATACAGACAGCTTAGGTCCTGGCAAAAAGGTAAGCCCTGTGGAAGTTAGGACCTTTTCTGTCTATACTGCCTGTGCCTAGATGAGTCCCTGATGGCACAGAGTAGGTGCTTGATGTTTGTTGAATGAGTATATGAATGAACAAATGAATATTAGATGAATATATAATACATACTAATGTATGTATATTCTGTGTTCATTACAATGTATATATCACTATATTGCTATAAATTACTCTGGGCATATGGTATATTTATTAGTGGGTTTCTGCTATGTATACATTTTCAAAATTGTTTTATATCCTAAATTATCCCCAATACTTCTCTGGCTCCTTGTCTCCACAGAGAGATAACAACAGGGTATACCAAGCTCACGTGCAGTCCCAATACACATCTCCGCTGGAACATAGCAGTCCTGACTAAGCCCCAGCGTTATTAGTCCTACAATTAGTGGTAATTGTAACCAGGCCGCTTACTGTTCCATGGCGGGTGGAAGACGGGCTGACTCCCAGGCCACAGAGAAGGTGCCTCCCTAGTGCCCCCTTCTCCTTGTGTGCCCCCCTCCCTCGTTCTCAAGGGGTCTCTAGCTGGGCCCTTCTTTTGTCTGCCTCAGGGAGTCTGTTTGGGACACTGCATCAGTTTAATGATTTGGTCTCTGCAATCAGCGGATTCCATTTGGTTTTCGAGTTAAAGCAGGAAAGGTTTGCTGATTGCTGATTACACTGACTCTAAATTTTTAAAATTCCTCTCCTTGGGGTGTTTCCACTAAGCCTGATGTGTGTCCCCTGGTGGATGGAGGATGGGGTTGCAGAAGGGGAGGAGACACTGTTGAGGGGTGAGAGGTTGTGACAGGCCCCCTAAAGCTCGTCGTTGGTCCAACACTCCTCACTCTAGCTAACTCATCTGCTACTCTTGTTCTCCACCCATACCTTTCCTCTGCAGGAGAGTGAAAAAGCTTTGGACTGACAGTCCTGCATTCCAATCTCCTCATTCCTTGGATGGGCCTCCTCAGTGACATGGGGACAATATCTCCCTTTTCTGAGGCCCCTTGTGGGAGTTAAATGATAGCAGTGCCACTTCTGGCCAAGCCTGGCCTCTCTGCCCAGCTTCACATACATCAGCTCATTTACTCCTCTCAGTAGCCCTGTAAAGGAGGAACTCTTATTACCCTCGTTTTACCAGTGAGACAACTGAGGAACAGAGAGGTTGAGTAACTGCTGGACATCACACAGCTGGTGAACAGTAGAGCTGGGATTCAAACCCAGCTGGCCCAGCTCCAGAGCATACTGCACAAGGCTTTTTAAGGTACTTTCATGACTTTATAGATCCGACCCATTTCAGGTGTCCATCTCCTCTATGCACCTGCTTAGTCCTGGCCCAGAACCACCCATCCCTGAGCCACAGCACCGGCCTCTGTCCCTCTCCTCCCTGCACCACGAGGCTCTCTGAGGATGAAAGATTTTAGACCCTTGCTGTATCTTTCTAATGACACTGGCTGGGGGCAAAAGGGCTTGTTCTCCCCACACCTGCCCACCAAGGTTCATCCATGCAAACCTGAGAGGGGCATCTGTGCTACTTGCTCTTCTCTGAGCACGTGTGGCTGAAAAGGACTCATCTGAGAACCATGGCCTGGGTACTCATCTCAGTTTTGTGGTTTCACAGCTGTGTGACCTTGGACAAGTCCTGCTCTGGCTCTTAGTTTCTTCATCTCTGAAATGGACAACCATTCAACTGACATCTGTGGAATCCAGTGTACTTAGCATGTGCCTAAAATGGCCCAGGTGTGTAGATTCCTGCTAAATCTGGTGAAGTCCAGATTTTTCTGCCTCCATGTCTTAACAAAGCCATAGGCACAGTGTCTTCTGGGAGATGACTGATTTCCCAATGACACAATCCTCCTGACCCATTAGAAAAAAGCTGAGCTTGGGAAAATGTTCCCTTAGGCTGCTGGGACTTTGCACCCAGGCATTTTTCTCAGTGTCTTTATGAGCTGATGTACTGGCATCCTGGGGTGAGCACCCTCCTTGCCATCCCACCGAGTACATTATTTTTTCTGACAGTCCACTGGCCTCCCGCCCGAAGGCCCCTGCCTCCGAGCATCTCTTACCTTGTCAGCACTGAGATGGGGATTTCACTGCTGGCAGCTTCAATCAACTAAAATTTACTGCCAGTCCCTGCTCACACTCCCCCTACCTCTCTCCATGCCACCCCCTTCCCTCATCACGTCATCTCAGCCCTTGGGCTTGCTTAGGCTTTGCCTGCTGACTCTCTCTCTCTCTAAAATCTAAAAGGGGGCAGCAGATCTGGCTTAAGCGGTTGAGTGCCTGCTGGATTTGGTTCCCCGTGCCTCCTAAAACAAACAAACAAACAAACAAAAAACAATTCAGGGGCCCTGATTTGGCTCAGCGGTTGAGTGCCAGCTTCCCACATACGAGGTTCAACCCCGGCTGCTGGTACCTCAGAAAAAATCTAAAAGGGCTCAAAATCAGTTGAAAGACTCAGATTTACAATACGGTGACTGGACAAACTGGCCTGTTGAGCCTGGGGATCTCCCAGAATGGGAAGCAGCCATGGCCCTCACCTACTTTTGCTGGGGTATGCACACACAGCCCCAGAAAGAGCACTGGATGGGAGCCAGGCTGACCAGGGTTCAAATCTCAGCTCTGCTCCTTACCACCCTGAGCGATTCACTGGCCTCAGTTTCTTCATCTGCAAAATAAGGAAAATGGTCCCAGGCTTAGAGAGGAGCTGTAAACTGTTCAAGATCACCCAGCTAGTGACTAATATAAGGAGCTGGGAATGGGACTTATATCTGACCCTAAATCCTTATATTTTCTCCCCTTCACAGATGGGCGCATGAGTTGGTGTATGTATGTTCTTTTTCAAAGATAGTCGAAAAATAAATGTCACGTAATTAGAAGAGCTTAAAAGAAAAATTCCACCCATAATTCTACTCCATCTCCACCCATAAATATTCTCCCAGTGTATGTGGGTTATTTGCATAGACCTGGGCATGCTAATTCTCTGTTCCATTCTGTTTGCTTAACATCATTTCACAGAAGCACCGCACGCTGCCACGATCCTTGTTCCTGTTGTTAATGGTTGCCTCCTAGCATCCAGGTGACACACTGTGATTCCCCTAACCAGTCCCAATTTTGGGATGATGAGGTGGCTTCAGCTTCTCCATGTCATCAGTAGCACTGCCCCCAGCTTCCTTGGGTACAGAGCTGTGCTCTGCCTTTGATTTATTCCCTGTAGAATTAATTCCCAGGAGGCGGGATTCCTGTTTTAACTCAGGGTTTCTCCACCTCAGCACTCCTGATACTTTTGCAGAATTCCTTGTGGTGGGGGCTGCCCTGGGCACTGTGGGATGTTGAGCAGCACCCCTGGCCGCCACCCACTGTTTGTGACAACCAAAAAATGTCTCCAGACATGGCCAAATGTTACCTGAGGGGTGTGATGCGCCCAGCTGACACACATGTTCAGGAGTAGTGGTCCATGAAAAACGTTGCAAATGGAAGCCAGAGAGTTTCCAGAGTCTGGGCAAAATCCTTTTAGGCCACTTGACACCCACTGGAATGGCTGCTTTTTGGGAGTAGGGGGGTAGAAAATAAAAAGTGTTAACAGGGATGTGGAGAAATAGGAATCTTCATGTACTGCTGTTGGGAACATAAAATGGTACAGCTGCTGTGGAAAACAGTTTGGCTAAGAGTGGGATTGGCAGGTCATTACCGTATGACCTGCCAATCCCACTCTTAGCTGTATGCCCCGAAGAACTGAAAGCAGGGACTTGAGCAGGTATTTGTACACCAATGTTCATAGCAGCGTTATTCACAAGAGCCAAAAGGTGCAAGCAACCAAGCATCCATTGACAGATGATTGGATAAGCAGAAGGTGGTTTATCAGTACAATGGAATGTTATTCAACCATAAAAAGAAATGACGTTCTGACACATGCTAGAACATGGATGAACCTCGAAAACATTATGCTGAGTGGAATGAGCTAGACACAAAAGGACAAATAGTATGGGATTCCATTTATATAAAATATCTAGAATAATCAAATCCATAGAAACAGAAAGTAGATTCGCAGTGTCCAGGGGTTGCAGGGAGGGGAGGAGGGAGTTATTGCTTAATGGGGACAGTTTCTGTTTGGGGGGATGAAAACAATTTAGTAGTGGAGTGCGGAGATGGTAGCATAATGGCAGCACAACATTGCTTATGTAATTAACACCTGTGAATTGTATACTCGAACATGGTTACTATGGCAAATTTTACATTACCTATATGTTGCCACAATTTTAAAAAGCCTGATTGGGGGAGCATCAGAGAGTAAAGAAATGAGCACTGAGAGAGGCATGAGAGGCACTGAGTTTGGGTTCCAGTGCTGCCACTAAGTCACCACTTCTTGAGCCCTCAGCCCCTCACCTGTAAAATGGGGGCAGTAATTGAGACCCACCTTCTGGCTTGTTGCGAGGCCAGAGTCTGAAGTGCATGCAGAGCCTGCAATACAGGGCCGGGCGCGCAGAGTGCTCAGGAAGTGCCGGCTGCTGTCTGCCTGCTCCAGAGGGAGCCCCACTGGGTGTTCTGGTGTGTCCCATCTTGGCCTTTGCTGCCTCTGAGGCTGGAAAAGTGGCAGAGTCTAGGTGAGAGCTGAAAGGAAACCATTCTTGTTCTGCCCCCACCCCCCGACTCCAGCCCATGAATGCAGAGGCTCCGCTTCCGGAACCAGCCTCTGCAGCTGCTCTGGGCTACATTAACTGGTCGGTGCATTTACTCATCCATCTCACATGCCGCAGGCCCACCAGGCACTGTGCTGGTACCGAGTCTGAGCGTGGCTCTGGGGCAGAGACACTGGGCTGAGCAGCCCCTGCGTGGGTGGGTGGGCTCTGTCCTCGGGACATGCCCCAGAGGCCACCAAGCATCCGTTGCCTCCTCCGTAAAATGTGGAGCATCTGTTCAAGGATCAGAGGTGCCCATCCATAGGGAGCCCCCTGTGGATGACCTGCCACGTCACGGGCGCTCAGTGGACACCAGTATCAGCCCAGAGTGTGTCTCATACCCAGAGAGCATGTGGGTGGGCGGGGTTCCTGCCCCAAGCTGTCATGTGCTTCTGGTTCTGTCTCCAGGAAAAGTATGTGGAGGAGCTGGCGGCGGTGAGGCAAACCCTCCAGACAGACCTGGAGACGTCCATCAGGCGGATTGCAGACCTGCAGGCGGCCTTGGAAGAGGTGGCGTCCAGCGACAGTGACACAGAAAGGTAACCGGGTAAAGGAGCCAGGGAAGGCTGGACGCAGCTGGTGGGCTGCACCCTGGGTAGCTCTGTGACCTTAGGCAGACAGAGCTCCAACTCTCAGGTCTGGGGGCCACATCTGCTGGGAGACCCAAAGGCTTTCAGGAGGTGGGAGAAATAACCGCACTACTTGGATGAGATAGCGGCTGGTGTAAATGTGCTCCCCTACTCTGGTGCCACATGGCCCTGCTCTCAGAGCCTTTGGCAAGCAATAGGGTGGGGTGGCTGCAAAATGGCCTCAGGCTGTGTGACCTTGGGCAAGTGACATGTCCAATCTGAGCTTCATTTCCTCATCTGTAAAATGGATATCCTAATAGTAGAAGGAACCCCATGAAACTGCCAAGCTTCAACCATTTTTGACCTACGGCTGGCAGTTTCATATATTCACCCCACCACCTACTTCATAGGGTTGTTAATAAGAGTTAAATGGATCAATATATGAACATTGCTTAGGGTAATGCCGGGGCCATTTAAATGCTTTATAAGTGCAAGTTAGGTTTACACAGAGTAGCAAGTGTTACTTTACAAAAACAACAGCTGATGCAAGGGTGCAGGGTGAGAAGGCTGCTGAGAGCGCCCAAGTTCAGTGTCAGGGCTTCTCTCCTTTCTTAGAAGGTGCAGGCTCTTTCCACCATCTCCACTTGGGTCCCAAGCTGCCCCAGACCATGTGTGGGCTGCTTGGCTGGGATGAGTTTGCCCAGAACTGCCCTTTGTAGCCTTGGTGCATAGCTTCTCTGGGAATCCCAAACCCCATCCCTGCCTCTGCAGAGAAGCCTTGGCAGTGGGCACAGGCATCCTTTACATAGCTTTGAGAAGGAACAGGGTGCCTTAACCTGACCTAGCGATGCAATTCCTCACAACACCCACCGCCACCCCCACAGCCGCTGATACAGGCAGCCTGGGAAGCCAGGCCTCCTCAGTCTTTGTCTTGGTGGTGCAGCCAGAACAATCAAACGTCAGGCCGCAGCATCCAACCCTCTCTGTTTCCCCATGGGGACCCTGGGCCCAGAGAAGGTCAAAGTCACACAGCAAATGAGTCAGACACTGAGTTAGAATCCAGGTCTGCTGACTTTCCCAGCCAGATCTTTGCGGGTCCCTTCCCTCTTACCAGGGTGGAGGCAGGAGCCAGCTGCTGACCTTCCCAAGAGGTGAACGAGATGGGGACGGGAGCAGGAAGAGCACAGGTCCACCGTGGTTTAGCCAGCAGGGGAAAATAGGCTTTGTTATTACGCTTACCTGGCCCAGTGAAGAAAAGAAACTGGAAGAAAGCACACCAACATTCTAATACTGAAGGAACACAATACTGATGAGTTCATATTCTCTTTTCTTCAAACTTATTTATATTTTCCAAAATTTCTGCAATAAGCACGTACACACATGCTTAGCTATATGATTGCCTGCTTTAGGAGAATTTGCACATTTAGTTATGTACTTCTACACCTGATTTTAGGAGGTGAACAAACTCTTTTCCTTGAGGCAGTCGTGGCAGGTCATGAGCTGCTCAGAGGCACGGAACCTCAGACTCCCCTGTGCTCACGCTCAGCCCCAGCAGGGAGACCTTGTGGACTCTCAGACCTCATCTTCTACCCTCTAACTAAAGGGCTGCATCTAAAACTCTTCTTCAGTTTGTGCCAAAACAGCTTTTGTGCCCATTACAAGCGCTTCTGCCATTCCCTGCTAATTTGCACAGCTGCCAAACTGCTGGCGAAATGGCAAATACTGACGTTGCAGCCGCTTCCCAGCTCCTGATTGCATTTAGGATCCCCCTCCACTGCCCCTCCTCCAGTTTTATTAGTGTCGTGGTAGAGCTTACGCCTGTAATTACAAACCCCTATTGTCGACATTACCCGCTTGATGCTTGGGCTGGCTTTTCTATTAATAGAAGCACTACAGTTTTTGCATTAATTATAATGGGAATTAATGGCTGTGTATGTTAGTGTGTGTATGTGTGTGTGGTTTGTTTTTTTTTTTGCCAATGAGCAAAATTTTTGAGTCATTTCAATTGTATAGCAAAGGATTGCTTTTCTAAGAAACAAAGTTATTTTTTAAAAATTAGAAAGAAGCAGAGTCCATACTTGGAGGTGTGGGTAACAGGCTGGGGAGAAGGTATAACAAGAAGCAAGGAACAGGCTTCTCGCCTGGGGAGTGAGAGCCTGGTGATGAGGTCATCGAGGGCCACAGACTTCATTCCAGACTCTTAATGGGGGAGTTTCTGGGGCCAGCCCTCACCTGCATCCTAGTAGAAGATACCTTTGTTTCTCCCTGCTCCAGGTGGAAAACACCCAGACAAACCTCTTGCTCACCCCCTGTTCTGGTCCAACTGTTCTGAGCTCCAGGGCCTGGGCATGCTGGTCCAGTTTGTACCCTAGATTTCTGTCTGCACTTTCATCATCTTTTGTCTCCAGGGCCTTAAATCTTCCTCTCCTCTGGGATCCTGAAGCCTTTTCCTCATCTGGATCTCTAGTTTCCACTCAGCACCTGACTCAAAGTTGCTCAAGTTGGAAGGGACCTCACCTGTGTTTTAGCATTTTTGTGAGGCATAAAATGGCAGTAAAACACCAGGTGTAAAGAGCTGCGCCATGTATATGGAAAAGCCCCATGCGGTGTGTAGGATTATTGCGATTGGAAGTGGGGTAAGAAGTGGGGAGGCTCTGGATTTCAACAAGTTTCAAGCAGAGATCTAATTGTTACATTCGGCATGACCTTGAGCCAAGTTATTCAATCTATTCGCCCTTTCTGAGCCGCAGTCTCTTTATCTGTAAGATGGGCTAATGACTGGAAGAAAGTGAAAAACCCTAACTCCCCAGTGCAGTGCCTTGTACATATCTGGGGCTCAACAAGTCGTTAGTTTTCTGCATTTGTTTGTTTGGTAAATTCCTACCAAGCACCCGTTCCACGCCAGGCACTGTGCTCGGTGTTTGTAATATCTCCCTGCTTCTTGTTCTTATTATTCCATCTTACAGTTGACGAGAAGTTGAATAGCTGGCCCAAAGTCAGGCAGAAATGAACTGTTGGAGTTGTGGATTCCTGAGTAGAGGGGAGCACAGGTGTGGTCCCTGCTTCCATGGAACCTGCATTCTGATGGGGGGAGTGTGTGTGTGACAGATAAGGAATGATGTAAACAGACCAATGCATAAAACAGCTAAAATGCTTTAGGAGTTATGAAGGCAGAGACCATGGCGCTGTGATAAACAGCAGCATAGGTGGAAATAAGCTCTGAGATGGGTAACTGGATGCAGAGCAGGAGCCAGCCATGGGACACGAGGAGACAGCGAGTGGGGAAAGAGCTAGGCACGTTCCATGAGCAAAGGAGGGCCAGTGTGCCCCGAGGAGGTGGTGAACGGGGAAGAAGTGGCTCTCCTTCCTCCTCCCCTCCCCTCCTTCTCCTTCCTCCACTTCCTTCCTCCCTCTCATCTACCTTTCTTCCCCTCCTCATAAGCCAAACACCTCTTGAAATGGCTCAGGGAAACCAACCGAGACTCCCGGTTCCTTGAAGTGCCCTAAAACCCCAGACAGGATCGCTACATAATTTGCAGGGTCTGGGGTGACATGAAACTGTGGGCTCCTTGTTCAATAATTCTTAAGTATTTCAAGACAGCAACAACAAAGCGGTAGTGCAAAAACAGGCCCTTTTGAGCACAGGTCACACGCCCACGAAGCCAGCTCTGATCCCGGGGTGGTTCTTAAAAAGCATTTGCTAATTCCCAACAGGACTTGGACCTAAACCATTGCGCTCTAACTTTGATCTGAGATTTGCTTGCAAGGTAGATTTCAATAATATCACACAGAGGAAAAAACGCCCACAAAGAAGTCGCAACAAATTGAAAAGAATTAACATTGTACAAACCAGGTTTCTCTGGCCACGGTGGTATTAAATTAGGTATCAGCCATACAGCAACTGTCTGGGTTGCTAGGTTGTTAAGCCGCTGTCCAGAGCAGAGCTCCCAGCACCTACCCCGCGGCCACGACAGCCTTTACTCTCCCCCATCCTGGCGACTCCAGGCTGCACGTCCCTCTTAATTGTCTCATCATCTGGGTAAGAAGTTTGGATTGGAGCCTGAGGGGTTGGTGTGAGGTACTTTTCCAATCTGAGCTCTCAATTAGGATTCAAACCCACCGCAGGAAAGAGAGAGGATATGCGGTGCCTCACCTGGAGGTGAGGTGCTTTGACAGACTTGTTCGAATTATGAAAAGTCACATTTCCCCATGTTGGGAATTAGATCCGAGTAGAACAGGCCTTCCAGGCTGAAGAAGCGGCTACGTGCTTAGAAAGCCAGGTGGCCTGTGTGGCAGAATTTAAAAGTCCTGTCCTGCACTAGCGCCCTGTGCTGTAACTTAGACAGTGGCATCAGCCTTCTTAGATTAATG
>PVKH010017685.1:0-15345 GCA_004027955.1 Chaetophractus vellerosus | reverse complement strand
ATTTCCTCTTATATTCTAGGTTTTACCTCCATGTGTTTAGTCTTCATATTTAATACATATTAGTGAGACCATGCAATATTTGTCCTTTTGTGTCTGGATTATTTCACTTAGCATAATGATTTCAAGGTTCATCCATGTTGTCATATGTATCCAATTTCATTTCTTCTTATGCAGAGTAGCATTCCATCGTATGTATAGACCACATTTTGTTTATCCATTCATTGGTTGATGGACACTTAGGTTGTTTCCATCTTTTGGCAATTGTGAATAATGCCACTTTGAACATCGGTGTGCAAATGTCTGATCACATCACAGTTTTCAGTTCTTCCGTATATATTCCTAGTAGAGGAATTGCTGGATCATATGGCAGTTCTATATTTAGCTTCCTGAGGAACTGACAAACTGTCTTCCATAGAGGCTGCACCATTTTACATTCCCACCAACAGTGAAGGAGTGTTCCTATTTCTCCACAACCTCTTAAGCACTTGCAGTTTTCTCTTTCCGATTAAAAAAAAAAAAAAAGGCCATTCTATGTAATGTGAGATGATATCTCATTGTTGTTTTGATTTGTATTTCCCAAATAGCTAGTATTGAACATTTTTTCATCTACTTTTTGGCCATTTGTATTTCCTCTTTGGAGAAATGTCTAAGTCTCTGACCCATTTTTAAATTGGATTGCTTGCTCTTTTATTATTGAATTGTATGATATTTTAAATAGAATGGAAATCAAACCTTATTGGATATGTGGTTTCCAAATATTTTCTCCCATTTAATAGGCTGTCTTCACTTTCTTGATGAAGTCTTTTGAATCACAAAAGTGTTTAAGTCTGAGGAGGCCCCACTTATCCATGTTTTCTTTGTTGCTCATGCTTTTGGTGTAAGGTTTAAGAAACCACCACCTACCACCAGGTCTTGAAGATGTTTCCCTACTTTTTTGTCTAGGAGTTTTATGGTTCTAGCTTTTATGTTTAGGTCTTTGATTCATTTTGAGTTAATTTTTATATAAGGCATGAGATGGGGCTCCTCTTTCTTTCTTTTGGATATAAATATCTAGTTCTCCCAGCACCATTTGTTGAACAGACTGTTCTGACCGAGCTGGGTGGGTTTGACAGGCTTGTCAAAAATCACTTAACCATAGATGTGAGGGTCTGTTTCTGAACCATCAGTTTGGTTCCATTGGTCTATGTGTCTATCTTCATGCCAATACCATGCTATGTTTTACCACTGTGGCTTGGTAATATGATATAAAGCCCAGAAATGAGAGTCCTTCAACTTCACTCCTCCTTTGTAAGAAGTTTCTGGGTGTTTGGGGACCCTTACTTTTCCAAATAAGTTTGGTAATTGTGTTTTCCACTTCTTTAAAAAATGCTGGTGAAATTATCAGGATTGCATTGAATCTGTACATCAATTTGGGTAGAATTAACATCTTAACGATATTTAGTCTTCTAATTCATGAGCATGGAAAGTTCTTCCACTTATTTAGGTCTTTTTAAATTTCTTTTAGCAATGCATTATAGTTTTTTGAATACAACTGCCTTGTGTCCTTGGTTAAGTTTATTCCTAAGTATTTGATTCTTTTAGTTGCTATTGTAAATGCATTTTTTCTCATGACTTCCTCCTGAGATTGTGCATTACGAGTGTATAGAAACACTACTGTTTTTTGCATGTTTATCTTGTATCCTGAAACTCTACTGAATTCATTTATTAGCTCCCGCAGCTTTTTTGCAGATTTTTTGGGACTTTCTACGTATAGGATCATATCATCTGCGAATAGCGGAAGTTTTACTTCTTCCTTTCTGTTTTGGATGCCTCTTATTTCTTTTTCTTGCTTGATTGCTCTAGCTAGAACTTCTAGCACTATATTGAACAACAATGGTGACAGTGGACATCCTTGTCTTGTTCCTGATCTCAACAGGAAAGCCTTCAGATCTTCACCATTGAGTGCAATGTTAGCTGTGGGTTTTTCATATATGGCGTTTATCATGCTGAGAAAGTTTCTTTCAATTCCTATCTTTTGCAGCATTTTTAGGAAGAAAGGATGTTGTATTTTTACAAATGCTTTTTCTTCATCAATCAGTAAGATAATGTGATTTTTTTCTTTGATTTTTTAATGTGGTACGTTATTCTGATTAATTCTCTTGCATTGAAACACACTTGGATGCCTGGTATAACACCCCTGTGATTAATTCTTTTAATGTGTTGCTGGATATGATTAGCAAATATTTTGTTGAGGATTTTTGCATCCATATTCATTAGGGAAATGGGTCTGTAATTTCTTTTTTCATAATATCTTCACCTGGCTTTGGTATTAGGATGATATTGGCTTCATAAAATGAGTTTGGCAGCATTCCTTATTGTTCAGTTTTTTGGAGGAGCTTGAGTGAGATTGGTATTAAGTCTTCTTTTAATGCCTGATAGAACTCACTTGTGAAACCATCTGGTCCTGGGCTTTTCATTTTGGCATTCTTGCCCTTTCTCCCTTGTTAGTGTGTAGGATGAGGCAAGGATGTAATTGTTACTGTAAGCAGTGGAGGCTGGTACTGCCCACGTTGAACCAGAACCTGATGAAGCTTCTCCTACCTTTCTCCTCTGCCAGGGGTGGGGACAGAGTCACAGCCATGTATAGTAATCCAAGCCATGCAGGCCGAGACTTTCTGTGGTTGCCAGAGAGACTGATGGAGCTTCACATCCCTTCCTCCCCTGCCTGGGGCAGGGATGAAGCTGTAGGTGTAGGCAGCAGACTAAGCCATGCAGATCAAAACTGACCTCAGTTGCCCAAGTAGACCAATATAGTACTGGCCCCCCTCCTACCCCGCCAGGGGTGGGGATGGGCCCTCTGGAGAGCCCAAGAATCTAATACATGTGGTCCTAAAGCACTTGCAGTTGCCCTGAGAGGCTGAGGGAGTACTGTCTCTTCTGCCCTTTAAGGGGTGGAGATGGCACCACAGGCACCCAACAGACCAGTCCGTGCAAGCTGAAAGTCCATGCAAGCTGAAACTGTAGGTTTACAGTTTCCCAGAAAGGCGGAGGAAACACACCTCCCCTCCTATACTATTGGGGTGTGGGGGTGGAGCCACAGGTGCCCAACAGTCCATTCTGTGCAGGCTGAAAATGCCTGTTGTCTGGAGGGGCTGAGGAAACACCAGCTCCTTCCTATCCTATTTAGGGGTGGGGGTGCATCTACAGGTTTCCAGCAGTCCAGTCCATGCAGGGCAAAAGTGCCTGCCATTTCCCAGAGAGCCTGAGGAAACACAGTTCCCCTTCTATCCTATTTGGGGGTGGGGTGGGGATGGAGCCACAATTGTCCAACTATTCAATCTGTGTGGGCTGAAAGCACCTGCAGTTGCCCAGAAAGGCTGGGGAAATAACCCCTCCTTGTCCTATCAGGAGTGGGGCTGGAGCCACAGGCACCCAACAGTCCAGTTTGTGCAGGCCAAAAATGCCTACAGTTGAACAGAGATGCTGAGGAAATACCAGTCCCCTCCTATCCTATGGGGGATGGTGGGGGTAGAGCCCCAAGTGTTCAACAAACCAGTCCCTGTGGGCCAAAAGCACCTGCAGTTTAGAGAGGCTGAGGAAACACAGCTCCCCTCCTATCCTATTGGAGGATGGGGATGGAGCTATAGCTGTGTGAATATCCAGTCTGTGCAGGCTGAAAGCACCTGCAGTTGCCTGGAGAGACTGGTGCAGGTCCCACCAGCTCCCTTCCTGCTGGATGTGGGGCTGGAGCCTAGGCTAGGGCTGCAATTCAATCTGGTTGGAAAGAAGCTGGTGCCCACCATAACTGTGATTTTCAATCAGTCCTGCTTCCCCTTATGCTGGGGGTGGAGTCAAAATGGTGGCTATTGGCCTCTTGCCTACTTGGACAGGTTCAAACTTTAACTGTTCTTAGGATTATACTTTTGCCAGCCAAATTTACTAATCAATACCTGAAGTCGGTGTTCAACCGTCTCTTCCTCCCCCATTTTTGGGAAATGGAGCTTCCAACTCTGGCCACAAATAGCTCCCAAAGTGGCTTGCACTGGCTTCCATGGCGTGGAGTGCTCTACTCACAAAACTTCACTGCAGATGGGCAGTCTTCTCCTTCCATTCTTTCAAGGGTGTTGTAGGATGATCTTCTGGTCTCCTGGCCCCCCCAAACAGGTGATTTAGAAAGCTCTGGGTGATTATTAACTGCATTGTAGGACGAGCTGACTCTTGCAGCTCCTTACTGTGCTGCCATCTTGCCCCAAGCTGCCTCAATTATCAAAAATATAGTAAACCCAAGATGAAAAGGACTATCTATATTTTTTACCCATATTTTTTTACTCTTTCAATTGTTCTTCATTTCTGATGATGCAAGCTTATTTCTTTCTTTCATTTCCTTATTTTAAGAACTTACTTCAACCATTCTTTTAGGGTATATGTGCTGGTGACAATTTTTCCTAGTTTTGCTTTTTTTCTGAGAGTATTTTTATTTCACTTTCATTCCTGAAGAATGTTTTCACTGGTAACAGAATTCTGAGTTGACAAATCTTTTCTTTCATCACTTAAAAACTTAAGAGTTTAACTTTAAGAGTGCTTCTGGTTTCCATGGTTTCTGATGAGAAATCTGCTGTCTTGGAATTGTTGTTCCTGTATAGGTAATATGTCTTTTCCCTCTAGCAGCTTTCAAGATTTTTCCTTTTTCTTGGGTTTTCTAAAATTTGATTATAATGTGTAGTATATGTCTTTTGTCACATTAAGGTAACTTTTAGCCATTATTTTTTCAAAAAGTTTTCAGCCCTACATTCCTTCTCTTCTTCCTATGAGGCTTTGATGATGTCCATATTAGATCTTTTATTCCTGTCCCTAAGGTCCCTGAGACCCTGTTCATTTGTTTTCAGTCTATTTTCTTTCAGATCAGATAATTTCTATTCTATATTAAAGTTTACTGATTCTTTTCTCTGTCTTATTCATTCTGTTATTGGTGCCATCCAGTGAGTTTTTATTTTTGAATTGTATTTTTTATTCTGAAAGTTCCATTTGGTTTTTCTTTTATATTTTATTTTTCCTTATAGTTTATTTCTATTTCATTGGTTTCTGACATATTTGTAATTGTATATTGAAACATTTTTATAATGAATGCTTTGAAATTCTTGTCTGTTAATTTCAATATATTACATCTCAGTATTGATGGTTATTGATTGTTTTTGTTTACTCAAATTGTGATTATCCTATTCTTCATATTATAAGTGATTTTCCATTGTATCATGGACATTTGGAGTAATTATGGTGTGACCTCTGCATCTTATTTAATCTTATTTTTTGTCAGGCAGTCACTCTGTATTGGTGCAGTATATAAACTCAAGTGAGAGCAGATGTTTTTGCTTTTACAGGGGTAGACTACAAAGCTCAGTGGGGAATAGGCTGGATATTATTAAAAAGGTTGTCTGTTCTGTACACTGCCCTTTTCCTGGTCTTTTGTCTGGAAGAAGTGGGCTTTCCTTGGGGAAATAATTTGTATGTGCCAATTGGTTTCGGGCTTCTCCAGTGCTCTATCCATGAGTTACGGGAGGCAAGAAAAATCCAGGGAATTCACTGTTTATTTTTTTTTCCAAGTCCTTCTTCCACTTTCCAGAGAATTCCTATATTTGTTTGTTGTATTATGTCTTGAGATTTTTAGTGTAAGAGGGAGGACTAGCTAGGAATAGGGCTACTCCATCTTGTCATTTAAAAAAATCAGGTTGTTTATCTTCTTATCATTCAATTTTAAGATTTTTTAATATATGCTCGATACAAGTTTTTTTTAAATCAGTTGTATGTTTCACTAGTATAGTCTCCCAATCTTTACCGTGACTTTTTATTTTCTTAAAAGTGCCTTTTTAAAAGCTTTATTGAAATATAATTGACCTATGATAAACTATACATATTAAATATGTGCAAATTTATACATTTTGATGTATGTATACACTTATGAAACAATCACCATAGTTATGATAATAAACATATCTATCTCCCTCCAAAGTTTTCTTGTGCTGTTTTATAATCCTTCCCTCTCAAATTTCCTTGCTTCTTCTTTCTCCCTGTCCCTACACCATTCCCTTGACAACTGCTTAACTTATTTCTGTCTCTAAGATTAGTTTGCCTTTTTCAGAATTTTATGTAAATGGAACTATACGGTACATATAATTATTTTGTCTGCCTTCTTTAACTCAAAACAATTATTTTGAGTTTCCTTTATATTTTGTGTATCATTAGTCCATTCCGTTTGATTTGTTGAGTAGTATTCCTATGTGTAGATGTACCATTATGTTTATGTATTCATCTGTTGATGGACATTTGAGTGATCCATATACAAGTCTTTTCATCTTCATATGCTTTTTTTTTGGTTAAATACTGAGGAAATGTGTGGGTCATGTGGTATGTATATGCTTAATTTTTTAAGAAGTTGCCAAACTAGTCTCAAAACTGGTTGTACTATTTTGCATTCTCAGTCACAGGGTATGAGAGGTACATTTGCTTTATATCCGCACTGATGCTTGGTGGATTCTGGTGTTTTTTTTTTAATTTAATTTATTTTAGTTTTAACTATTCTAATAGGTGTATGGTGCTATATCATTGTGGTTTTCGTTTGCATTTTTCTATAGTTTAATGAGTTTTTTTCTATAATAATAAACTTTATTTTTAGAGAAGTTTTAGATTTACAGAAAAATTATGCTGAAATTTTAGGAAATTCCATATAACCCCTGCCACACCCACATAGACACAGTTTCCCCTAGTGTTAACATCTTACATTAGTGGAATTGATGAACCAATATTGAAGCATTGCTGTTAACAAAGGCTATATTTTATGTTATGGTACACACTTTGTGCTGTACAGTTTTATAGGCTTTGACAAATGTATAATGCTATGTGTCCATCATTGCAATACCATACTAAACAATTCATTGCCCTAAAATGCCCTGTGTTCCACCTATTCATCCCTTCCCATCCATTCTGAATCTCTGGCAACCACTATCTTTATATCAATGTTATAATTTCTTCCAGTAACACAAGATAATAACTACAATAACAAGAAGATTGAGGAATGAATGAACAAAAGAGGGGAGTATAACCATGGGCCAAAGTAGATTTATTGTTATTGTAGTTATTATTTTGGTTTGCATTTTGCTGATATTTAATAATTGCATTTTGCTAACATTTAATAATTGTTAAATATTTTCATGGGCTAATTTTCTCTATATATGTATATTCTTTGGTGAAGTGTCTATTGAAATCTTTTACTCATTTTTTTTCTTTAATTGCTTGATTTATTTTTACTCAGTTTTGGGAGTTCTTTACACATTCTCAGTACAGGTCCTATATCAAATATGTGATTTGCATATATTTTTGTTAGCCTGTGACCACTTATTTCTTTCTCTTAACAGAATCTTCTGAAGAGCAGCAGTTCTTAGATTTGATGACATCCAACTTAACAATTTTAAAATTTTATGCTTCATGTTTTTAGGTTGTATGTAAGAAATCTTTGCCTAACTCAGTCACAAAGGATTTCTCTGATTTTTTTCTAGAAGCTTTCTAGTTTTAGATTTACATTTAGGCTTGCATTTTTGGATAGTTTCTACTCCTATGTCTTCAAGTTCACTGATCTCTTCTTCTGCAATGTCTAACCTTCCATAAATCTCATCAAGTGATTTTTCATCTCAGATATTGTAGTTTTCGTTTCTCAGACTTTGATTTGGATCTTATTTATATTTTCCATATCTCTACTGAACATATTTAATCTTTCCTCTAGCTTCTTAACCATGTGGAATGTCTTACTGTGCTAAATCTATCATCTTTGTCATTCCTAGTTTGGTTTCTCAATTCGGGTCATAGTTTCCTGATTTTTTTCATGACTAGTATTTTATGATTAGGTGAGAGAGACTGTATATTTTACCTTCATGTGCACTGGATATCTTTGTGTTCCTGTAAATATTCTTTATCTTTGTTCTGGGGCCAGTTAGGTTACTTGGAAACAAGTTGGTTATTTCTGGTCTTTATTTTAAGCTTTTTAAGATAGATTCAGCGTAGTGTTTAGTTTAGGAATAATTTTGTCCCAATACGGAGGAATAATGAGTCCAATTACTTTGCTTCATGTCTCAAGAAATATTTTGCCTAATTAGTCTAGCCAGAACTTTAACACAATATTGAATAACAGTGGGGGCCAGCTGTATAGCCCAGTGGATAGGGCGCCGGTTCACCACATGGGAGGCCCTGGGTTCAGTTTCCGGGGACCTCTCCGAGCGGGCAGACGGCCTTGAGAAAGGCAAGCCACCGTGGGCGGGGCAAAGCTGCTGTGGGCAAGGCAAAAAGCCGCCATGGGCAGGGCGGAGCC
Source organism: Chaetophractus vellerosus (assembly GCA_004027955.1). NCBI lineage: Eukaryota > Metazoa > Chordata > Mammalia > Cingulata > Chlamyphoridae > Chaetophractus > Chaetophractus vellerosus. The sequence continues at coordinate 7,010 of PVKH010017685.1, read as the reverse complement.
ACCACGGGCATGACAAGCCACCCGTGAAACATGGAGCTGAGCCGCCCACGAATCACGGACCCGAGCAGCCTGCAAAACACGGAGCTGAGCTGCCCGCGAAACGGAATGGAGCCGCCTACAAGCGGGGCGAGCCACCTGCGTGGAGTTCTGACTTGGCGTGTCGCCGCAAAAACGGGGGGAGACAAAAAGCAGACATAGAAGAACACAGAAAAAAAAATGAACACAGAGCAAGAGCAAGCAGAAAGGGTGGGGGATATGTAACAACAAAAAATAATAATAACAGTGGTGATAGTGGGCATCCTTGTCTTGTTCCCGATCTCAGGGCGAAAGCTTTCTTTCAGAATATCTCCACTGAGTAAAATTTTAACCATGGGTTTTTCATATGTGTACTTTATCATGTTGAGAATGTTCCCTTCAATTCCTATCTTGCAGTGAATTTTCATCAAGAAAGGATGTTAGATTTTGACAAATGCCTTTTCTGCATCAATCTAGATGATTGTGTGTTTTTTTTCTTCCTTAATTTAGTAATGTGATATATTACATTGATTTTCTTGTGTTGAACCTTAAATACCTGGGATAAAACCTACTTGATCATGAGGTTTAATTCTTTTAATGTGATGTTGGATTCTATTAGCAAGTATTTTTTGAGGATTTTTGCATCTATATTCATTAGAGAAATTGGTTTATGATTTTCTTTTTTCATGTTATCTTTATCTGACTTTGGTGTTAGGGTGATGTTGGTTTCATAGAATGAGTTTCGTAGCATTTCCTCCTGTTCTATTTTTCAGGAAGAGTTTGAGCAAGATTGGTATTAGTTCTTCTTTGAATGATTGGTAGAATTCACCTGTTAAGCCATCTGGTCCTGGGCTTTTCATTTTTAGAAGGTTTTTGATGACTATTTCGATCTCCTTACTTGTGATTGGTTTGTTGAGGTCTTCTATTTTTTTCTAGGTTCAGTGTAGGTTATATGTGTGTTTCCAGGAATTTGTCCATTTTGTCTACCTTTTCTAGTTTGTTGGCATATAGTTGTTTATAGTATCTTCTTGGAATCTCTTTTATTTCTGTGGGGTCAGTAGTAATGTCCTCCCTCTCATTTCTGATTTTATTTATTTGTATATTGTCTCTTTTTTTCTTTGTCATTCTAGCTAAGGGTTTGTTGTTTTGTTGATCTTTTCAAAGAACCAACTTTTGGTTTTGTTGATACTCTATTTTTTGTTGTTGTTGTTCTCAATTTTATTTGTTTTTTGCTCTAATCTTTGTTATTTCTTGCCTTCTGCTTACTTTGGGATTAGTTTTCTGTTCTTTTTCTACTTCCTTCAAAGTGTTCACTTAGGTCTTTGATTTTAGCTCTTCTTTTTAATGTAAGCATTGAGGATTATAAATTTCTCTCTCAGCACTGCTTTCACTGCATCCCATAGGTCTTGATATGTTGTGTTCTCATTTTCATTCATTTCAAGATATTTACTGATTTCCTTTTTGACCCACTCATTGTTTAAAAGTGTGTTGTTTAATATCCATATATTTGTGAGTTTTCCTTTTCTCCACCTGTTGCTGATTTCCAGCTTCATTCCATTATGATCAGAGATAGTGCTTTGTATAATTTCAATCTTTTTAAATTTATTGAGATTTGTTTTGTGACTCAACATATGGTCTATCCTGGAGAAAGAGCCATGAGCACTTGAGAAGTATGTATATCCTGCTCTTTTGAGGTGCAGTGTTCTATATTTATGAGGTGTAGTGCATCTATCATATTATTCAAATTTTCTGTTTTCTTATTGATCCTTTGTCCCATTGTTCTATCCAAAGATGAGAGTGTTGTATTGAAGTCTCCAACTATTATTGTAGAGACATCTATTTCTCTCTTCAGTTTTGCCAGTGCCTCATGCATTTTGGGGCATCCTGGTTTGGTACATTATTATTATTATTATTTATTCTTGGTGGATTTCTCCTTTCATAAATATATAATGTTCTTCTTCATCTATTAAAGCAATTTTGTATTTAAAGTCTATTTTGTCTGAATTTGTTCCTTTGGCTGTGCCGTATCTTCCTATTTCTTAGTATGGTTTGTAATTTTTTGACGGTGTCTTGGCGTCTGGTTTTTCTATGTGCTTATTCTTTTCTCAGTTTCTCTCTTTAGCTTATGGCTTTCTTTTTGAATGGCTTTTTGCTAAATCTTCCCTGTTCTTCTTCTGTGAATGTCAGTCTGTTCTGTTTTTATTTGCCTCTGTGTATATTTTTAAACTCCTTTTGTGTTCTCTCTCTGCTGTTTCCTGGAGGGCTAATTTTGGTATTTATCCCCCTGGAGACATTCTTCCTAGCTCTGGTTTCTCAGTCAAAACAGACTCAGGGGACCTATGGAGGGAGTGTAGGTTGATTCCAATATGCTCCAGAGAAGAGACCCTAAAGTCCTCCACTCTTCTCTTAGATGTGTCCCCCAATCTAGGCTTTCATGAAATACCCAGAAGGTAGATTCTTTATCTAGTTATTCCCTGCTTCCCTTAGGTTATTCTGTACCTTTAGTTCTAGGTGACTTAGCTGCTCATGAGGGCATGGTTGAGGCTGAGGTTGCCAGCCTATAGGGGATGAAACTGTTGCACAGTTCCCAGCCCCTGATATCTGAGTTCTCTGATCAACTACCATCCCCTGTGCTGGACTCCCCCACCAGATGGGCAGGTTGACTCTGCCAGCACTGTCTTGAGAGTCATCAGACCATTCTTGGTTCCTCTCCTTCCTGGGGTACCTTGGGGATAAGAGTGCAGCAGCTGTTCAAGGTGGATGGGGTGAATCTGCCCTCACTGCCCAAGAGAGAGTGTGTGCTTCCTTTCTGACCAGGGGTATGTTGGGGCTAAGTGTGCAGCAGCTCTTTTAAGGTTGATGGAGTGAATCTTCCCCCACTGCCTGTGAAAAAGTGTGCACTTCCCCTCTGTCCAGGGACACTGAGTGTGCAGCAGCCCTGCAAGGTGGGTGGGGTGAATTTGCCTGCACTGCCTGCTAGAGTGTGTGCCCTTATTCTCCATCCAGGGGCATACTGAGGCCCATTGTGCAGCAGCCCTTCAAGGTGGGTGGGGTGAATCTGCCTGCATTGCACACTAAAGAGTGCACACTTCCCCTCCTTCTGTGGGGCATTGGGGATCAATGTGAATCTGCCTGCTCTTCCCCAAGAAAGTGTTCAAGCTGCACCCAATTTCCACTCCTGCTGGGTATGGGAGCATAAGCAGTGGCTTTCCAAACTGGGCATACTAAATCTGATCCCTACTGCCCTGGGGGACCAGTGTGTTTTTCAATCACCCCTGCTTTCACTCCTGCTGGAGTTGGAGACAGCACAAATGCTGCTGGCTTCTTTGTGGCTTGGGCAAGTTTAAACCTCAGCTGTGCTCAAGATTGGAATTCAGCTAGCCAAATTTGCCAAGCAACAGCTGTAGTTGGTGCCAACCCATTTCCCCTCCCCTGCTTTGGGGAAAGTTGTTTCTCATTTTCATCTCAAGATATCTACTAACTTCTCTTACCATTTCTATTGACCCACTGATTGTTTAGGAATGTGTTGGTTAGCCTTCACACATTTGTGAAATTTCCCCTTTCCCACCTATTATTTATTTCAAGATTCATTCCATTATGATCTGAGAAGGTGCATTGTATAATTTCAATCTTTTTATATTAATGAGACCTGCTTTGTGACCCAACATGTGGTCTGTCCTGCAGAAAGATCCATGAACACTGGAGAAGAATGTACAATCTGCTGATTTGGGATGCCACATTCTGTAGATTTCTGTTAGGTCTAGGCTTTTTTATCATATTGTTCATGTTCTTGTTTCCTTGTTGATCTTCTGTCTAGTTGTTCTATCTATTGATGTGAGTGGCACGTTGAAGTCTCCAACTATTATTGTAGAGATTCCTATTTCTCCCTTCAGCTTTTCCAGAGTTTGCCTCATATATTTTGGGCACCCTGGTTAGGTACATAGATATTTATGACTGTTACTCCTTCTTGGTGAATTGCCTCTTTTATTAATACATAATGGTCTTCTGAATCTCTTATAACCTTTTTTTTTTTTTTTTTTTTTTTGCATCTAAGGTCTGTTTTGTTCGATACTAGTGTAACTACCCCTTTTCATTTTTGGTTATTGTTTGCATGTAATACTATTTCCAACGTTTTACTTTCTTCCAATTTGTATTCCTGCATCTAAGTTGAGTGTTTTGTAGACAGCATATGGTTCATGTTTTTAAAATCCATCCTGTCACCCTATATCTTTTGATTAGGGAGTTCAATCTATTCACATTCAATGATATTCCTGTAAATACATTATTTACTTCCACTATTTTATTTTTTGGCTTTCATATGTCATAACTTATTTTCATCTGTCATTTAACCCTTTTGCTTATCTTTTCTGCTATTCTTGCCTTCTATACTCTCCTCCAAGCCTCTTTCTCCTGTCTTTTCCTTTTGGGCTGTAAGATTTCCTTTAGTGCTTCCTGCAAGAGCTGGATTCCTTTTTACGAACTCTTTGTTTCTGTTTATTTTTGAAAGTTTTAAACTCACCTTCATATTTGAAGGACAATTTTGTGGGATAAAGAATTCTCAGCTGCCAATTTTTCTCTTTCAGTATCCTAATTATATCATACCCCTGTCTTCTTGCATCCATGATTTCTGATAAATCTGTACTGTCTTACTGGGCATCCCTTGTATGTGATGGTTTGCTTCTCCTTTGCTGCTTGCAGAATTTCCTCTTTAACTTTAGCATTTGACATTCTGAGTAGAATGTGTCTTGGAGTAGGTCTACTCAGATTTATTCTGAGTGGAGTGTGCTGCACTTCTTGGATGCGTAAATTCATTTCTTTCATGAGAGTTGGAAAATTTTCAGCCATTATTTCCTCAAATACGCTTTCTGCCCTTTTCCCCTTATCTTCTCCTTCTGGAACTATGATCTGTATGTTGTTGTGCTTCATGTTATCATTCAACTCCCTGAACCCCTGCTCAATTTTTCCATTCTTTTCTCTCTTCAATTTCAGCTGTTTTCTCTTGTACATCACTTATTCTTTCTTCTGTGATTTCGCCTCTGCTGTTGTATGTCTCTAATGTGTTTTTAATCTCACATATTGTGTCTTACATTCCCATAAACTCTTATTTTTCTTTCCAGGTTTTCAAATTCTTCTTTGTGCTTTCCAAGTATATTGTTGATGTCCTTTGTCTCTTTAGCCATATTGTCTTTCAGCTTACTGATTTGATTTAGGAGATTTGTGTGAACCTCATTGATTAGTTGTCTCAAATCCTGTATCTCATCTTGGGTTCTGATACGTTCCTTTGCTTGATTCGTATCTTCCTTCTTCTTAGTATGACTTGTAAATTTTGCTGATGTCTATGCATCTGATTATGATGGTGAGTTTGCTTTGTTGCTCACTTTCTCTCTCATGTGTGGGGACTTAGTGGTGGGTGGCTGTGTGTTATTACTGTTCTTTGATTATCGGTTCAACCTGTCCTAGCTCTTTAGAATAGTCTCTATAGAGTTGCTCAAATCCAGGCCACAGACTCAGTAATAAGCTGCAAATCAGCTTCCAAGGGCCTTGGGGAGGGAGGCTGTAAAGGCCTGCAAAAGCATCCTTTATTTATTTTTATTTTCTTCACATTCACTCCTTGGTCTGCCAGCAGATCGTGCTCTTCAGCAGCCCTCTAAGCTCAAACTCTGGTCTGAATGTATTTGCTATAACCCTGGCTGGAACAATGTGGCAGAGGATCCTGTCTCAGGGCTAATCAGAGCCTTGTAAATCAAACTTTCTCAGATGCTGTTTTCCTCTCTCTGCTGGCAGTCCCCTCCCTTTTCCTGGATAGGAAATAATTCCACTTCCCTCTGCATCCTCAACAACTAGTCCTGGTCAGTAGGGAGGGTAATTGAGAGGGTCAGACCTCTTTAGTTCCCTGCTGGCTCCCAGGGCAAAGAACAGCATGGCCCCACCCAGCCTGGAATTTCTCATGGGACACAGCAGACCAAATTTGTTTGTCAAAAGCTGAATTGGCCAACAGCTGCATCTCTATCTCTCCCCTTTCCTGGAGAAGTGGATCCCTGAGGCCCCCTCTGTCTGTAGCCTCCTCCAGAGGCCAGAGTACTCAAAGCTATCTGCTCCAAGGATGGGGAGATGGGCTCCAGCAGCTGCAGCTTTACACATAGACTTTTCCAGTTAAGAGTCTTTTTCTTTTTTCTTTGCCCATCTCTCTTCTGGGTGGTGTCCAGCCTTCCCCTGGTGTCCTAAGCCCTAGAGCATTTTTCCAGTCTGTTTCTCCCTGTCCTCTAGCTGTTTTTCTGGGAGAGAAGGGAGTTCTGTGTTTCTTTTATCCTCCACCTTCCAGGAAGTCTTATGTTCCTTTTTATACTTTCAAAGTTTTTATTATTACACACAATGTCTTGTTAATGTCTTTTATTTCTTTATCCATATTTTCCTCCATCTCCTTGAATTGATTTAGTAGAGTTGTTTGGACATCTTTGATTAGTTGTTTCAAATTCTGTGTCTACTTTGATATTTTAATTTGTATGCTTGACTGGACCATGTCTTCCTGTTTCTTAGTATTGCTTGTAATTTTTTGCTGATATCTAGGCATCTAATTATCTTGAGTTTACTCTGAAGGTTGGTTTCTTTCTCTTGCCTACTTTTTGTTGTTGTTGTTTTTGATTGACTTATATTAAGGCTCTTCTTTGATGCTCACTGTGCCTTATTGTAGACCTTTAGAATAGCCTGTCTTTAACTGATCAGATTTTTTCTACTCTTCTTCATCTGATTCTTGCCCTGGATAGGCGGTACAGTTTTTAAGATTGTACATTTTGTGGAATTGTTTCACCTCTGGGAGAAACCATCCTTTTCTCTGTTCCTTCTCTGGGAGTCTTTTTTATCTGTTCTGTTTGTTTTGGTTTGCCTTTAGAGTTTTTTACACTCCTTTTGTTGTCTCTAGCTGCTTTTGACTGGAGGGCAAATTCTCAGATGAGGGTCACACGGGAGAGGAATTTTCTTTTATATATATATATATA
>PVKH010017684.1:0-15346 GCA_004027955.1 Chaetophractus vellerosus | reverse complement strand
AACCACCTGAGCCACATCCACTTCCCTGTTTTTGTTTTTTTCTCTTTCTTTTTTTTTTTAAAGAGTAACAAAAATGCTCTAATATTGATTGAAGTGATGAATGCACAACTCAGTTATTATACCCAATGCCACTGACTGTACACTTTAGATGAAGTATATGGTTTACGAATGTTTCAATAAAATTTATTTTTTTTTTAATGCAATGCATTTCACAGTATTTGCTTTCAGCAGCCTAACAAACTAAAACAGTACTTGATGCCACTTTCAAGACTTCTATTCTTGGATCAAAAGGAAGTAAATCTTGAAGTGGCCCTCATGAGTCCAGCTACTGAGATGGAATTTACAGGGGAAAAAGCGAAAAGTCTGGTTTAAGCCTCAGTTCTTTTCCTTATCCTTAAAAGCTTGAGATGCCGTGATGGCCTCTCAGTGGGCACTGATCCTGTTCACAGTGCTACATCCTGTGCAACATGCACCTTCAAATTAACCTGCACAGAGAACACCCAAGTTGGACCAGTAGTATGTTATGGTAACCTCAACCTCCAGTCACTCTGTCCAATGACCCTATTTGGTTTTCCTCACCTATTACCATTCGAAATGCATCTTGTTTGTTTATTCACCATCAGCAACCTTTAATGTGAGCTCCATGGATGGAGGGACTTTGCCATCTTCACCACTGTATCCTGAGGACCCAGACCAGAGGCTGAAAAAGCGCAGGTGCTCTGTAATTCAGATTTAATGCCAGGCGGATTTATCATGAGGCGAATGAAGCTCAGCTTCGAGGCCCATTTGCACGGTGGTGGCTGGGAGTTGTCGAGTGTTGCAGGTGGGGTAGGGGAGCCAGATTGTAAGTAGGAAGTCTTTTATATAAACAATTCTGGTAAACTGCCTAAAGAAAGGTTTCCCAACTCCGAGGTTCTAATAAAATGTAGTAATTTTTCTTTTATTAGTTTTAAACATATATTCACTTTTGTAGTCATAATTTTGTATTCTTGCTTTTAAAGAAGATCCAAATTGTTTAAGCTTCAGGTTCTACAAAACCTAGAACTGCCTCTGGAATAAATAGTTTGCAATTCTTTTTCTTTGATTGCGAAGTGTTGGTTACTTTCTGGTAGATGTGCTCTTCTAAAACATTTTTCATCTTTTGTTTGTATAGGATGCGCCTCTTCCCTTCTTTCCACCCTTTCTTGGTTGTACAATTTCTGCATCGTTCCCAGGTCTGTTTTGCCGGCCTGTGCACCTGTGACGGGGCAGCTCTATCAGCAGTCTCAACAGTGTGCTTCTCGCCTCGCTGGCCTTGGCGTGTCCCCTCAGGACCTGAGCTACATGTGAACGCATCGCCTTTCTGCGCCAGGCTCTTCCTCTGACTGGGACTAGCAGTCAGAGCTGAAGTAAAAGGGGCTTTTTTTTTTTTTTTTTTGTATTCTCTTTTCTTTAATTTTGTTAAATACCCTACACAGGGGGTTCTCCCCCTGACAGCAGTTCATGTACTCAAATGACCAGCTCTTTCCTCTACCACAGACACCATTGGGGCTTTAGCACAGAAACAATTATCCCTGAGCAATCAGTCTTCCTTGCCTTCCTCAATTTCCTCCTGGTCAGACTTGGAAGGGCCAAGTGTGAAAATAAATCCCAATTCCTTCTAGCTCTGGCTGTGGTTCTGCTTTTCCCATGGTGGAAGTGAGGGGGCCCTTATGTATGAAGTTTGTGAGAGACACTAGGCTACCTAATCCCCCAATTATTTTCTCCCTCTTCTTCCAGCCTTCATCACAAGGTGTTTTAGTGTGCTAAAAGCTGCTGGGAGCAATATACCAGAAATGGGCTGGCTGTTATGATGGGAATTTATTAGGTTAAAAGCATACAGTTCTGGGGAGCAGATATAGCTCAAGTTGTTGAGCACCTGCTTCCCATGTACAAGGTCCTGGGTTCAATCCCCAGTACCTCAAAAAAAAACCTTCCAGTTCTGAGGCTGTGAAAGTGTCCATCAGACGACGCTTCACCAGGCGATGCTTTTCTCCCCAGGACCAGCTGCTGGTAGCCCTGGCTCCTCTCACATGGCAGGGCGCAATAGCAGTGTCTGCTGGTCTCCATCTTCTCCTTCAGCCTCACTTTCTCCCCAAGCTGCAGCTGCAGCTGCAGGCAATCAGGCTTCTGGATCCCAGGGCCTTCTCTCTCAGCTTCTCAGTTTTTCTCTCTGTCTCTGCAGCTTTTTTCTGCATCTGTGGCTTTTTATTCCTCCATGTATAAAGGACTCCAGTAAGAGGATTAAGACCCACCCAGGGTCATACCCTACTGAAGTGGTCTATCTAATCAAAAGGAAGGTCCCTTAACTGAATCTAAGCAAAAGGTGACATCTAAAATGGCTTCACAGGCACAGGAATGGATGCGCTTTAAGAACAGGATTTTCTGGGGTCCATAAAAGCTTCAGACTGCCACACAAGGGATGAATAGTTCTACTGGATTATTCTCCATTCTTCAGCCTTCTTCCCAAACACAAGCGGAAGGGAAAATACTAACAAGGCAGAGGTCATTCTGGCTGTTTACCCAAAAGGTTCCCAGTCTGCTTCCCACTAATTTGAGGGGATTTTTCAAAATTTCATTGACTCGCCTTCCTCCTCATTGTACTGCTTTCTACAGAGAATGGGGTACAACTTCCTATATATCTCAAGACTAATCTTTTAGTTTATTTCTAATTGTCCTGTTCTCTGCCGATTCCCTACAAAGTTTATGGTAGGAGGAGAAATTCTTTATCTAGTTTCATAACCTTGATTTTTTTCTTATTATTATTCATTTAATTAGGTGGAGGGGGATGTTTTATGATTATGCATACCTGTGATTATCTTTCCCTAGAAGCTCCCAGACCCTGCTTTTTGCTTACTGCTTTATAGTGTGCCTTCAACATTTACTGAAAGTACAGTACATGCAGAACACATGAACGTCCTGACAGACAGCAGGGAGTGAGTAAAAGAGCACAAGGATTAAAGGGGTATAAAACCGGGGCCGGCTCGATAGCCCAGTGGATAGGGCACTGGCATACCACATGGGAGGCCCCAGGTTCGATTCCTGGGGACCTCTCCTAGCGGGCAGACCGCCTTGAGAATGGCAAGCCGCCATGGGCGGGCCGGAGCCGCCGTGGGCAGGGCAAGAAGCTGCCACGGACAGGGCAAAAGCCGCCACGGGCAGGGCAGGTCGCCCGCGAATGGAGCGCAGCCAGCCACCCGCGAACTGAAAGCCGGCCGTGAACAGACGCAGAAGCCGCCCACAAGCGGGGAAAGCCGCGCCTGCGCAGTGACCACTCTCGGCGCGTCGCCGCAGCGGGGGGAAGGGGAGATATGTAATAAAATAAATAAATCTAAAAAAAAAAAAAGGGGGGTATAAAACCCCTTGATTCAACATGAAATGTGATTTATCAGGGAAGACTTCCAAAAAGTGCTATTTTTTAAAAGTTCAATTTTGAAGGGAGAGTCAAATATTAACAAAAAAGGTAAAAGACAATCCCAAATGTTCCTATATAGAAAGACCACGTGACGGAACGAGCGGCCCAGACGTGGGGAGTGGAAAGAAGATAGCCTTGGCTTATTGAGGTAGAAGCTAGAAAGGGGAGAGATGAAAACTGAGGATGATGAAGTCAGGGACAGGAAAGGGGAGGCCGGAATTCATTTTCACAAGAAGCTGAGGGTGTCAGCTTTATAGGCAGACCACAAAAAGGCACTACATACCCTTGAGCAGGAGTACTCAAGAGTATGTCTTTAAGAACAAACAAACAGAAGGAAAAAAAAAAAAAACAGTCAGGAAGAGAGTATCCTAATCACTTCGAGAATGGATTGGCATAGCAAGAAAATAAAAACAGCCAAACAAACTCAGAGGTTCCTGCAGTCAGTGAAAAATGAAAACCATGACCTAGCACTCAAGAGAGAAAGGACAGCATTACTGGGCCAGATGTACAAGTTTATGTGCTGGATCCAATGTAGAAACAGGGAGACACTGGTGGTCACAAATGAAAAATACAGTCCAAGGTTTCTTGTCTTGGTGGCATATGGGATACAAAGAGAAAAATTTAGAATCAATGATCAGGTCCGACTGGTCTATTCTTTGATTTCATGGCACATAGTCTAATATAACTATCAAACAGGCTTGATCTACTGAATTAATACGGTTATTAAGGTCCTTTTCATCCCCACTTATTTTTTTCTTTATACTCTGATATAGACCAAGAAAAGTACATTAAAGCCTGTTGGCTTTATCTATATCTTCTGTAGTTTTTGAATGCTGATGCTATATTCTGTGGGGTAAATATATTCATAATTTCTACATCTTTATTATACATGTTTATATTATAAATGACATTCTTCATTTTAATGCTTCTTGCTCTGAAATTAGTCTTCCCTGATATCAAGATTACACACCTTACTTTTTAAAATTTTGATAAACCTTTGCCTGACATACCTTTATGTATCCTTTCGTTTTTCACCTTTCTGAAGCACTTCTGTGTTTTGAAAAATATATATATGATTCTCTCCTATCTAGAACTAGGCCGTTTCACCAATTAGTTTACAAAGATACTGAGAGAGAACAACAACAAAAGGTAACACACACCTCTCCCTCTTCTGACATTGGAGAAGTCCTCGTTTTCTCCACCACGTTTCTCACGGTGGGGCACTCCACTGTTGCTTCTGCCATCTTCTCCTCCATGCTTTACTTCACCTTTTCCTTCGACTGCTACCCCCTGAATATCCCCAATGCTGCCATTTCCAGGAAACACGTGAACATCTTCAGGGAAACCAGAATTTTCCAAGGGCTGACTGGGATCACCACTCAAGTAATATTGAAATGGTCCACTCTTAGACATCAAGCTGTCTAAAGTCTACAAATTTAAAACAACACTTAGTTAAAAGCGATAAAAAGATTGTATCTCACAAAGTTAATAGAAGAAATGCTAATAGAAAAAATAGTTTTTCTAAAATGTTTTTTCATGTTAGTACAGAAAATATTTTTCTAAAATAATTCTTCAATTCATATTTTTTGTTCATTTGTTTTCTCTTTTTTCCTTTCAATTCATATTTTGCTTCCTATATACTGGGAAGAAATGGGATAGGAATGATTTGTCCATGTGCAAAGGACTGAGAAGTTCTGGAAGTGAATTGCTCTCAATGAGTCAGCCATTCATCCAATAACATTTCAATGTCTACTCTTATCCAAGTGATTGCTAACACTCTAGGGGTATTATGAAGAAAGAGACAGAATCTCTGCCTGCAAGAAGTTTAGAGTCTTTGGAAGGGAGACAGAGAAGTAAGAATATTACAACATACTTTGCTTAGTGTTATGAAAAATCTGTGCAAAGGATGCCAGGGAGTCCACGAGAAGGGTGTCTAGGTCACACTGGGGGTGAGTGGAGGCCTGATCAGGACGGGGTTCCTGGCAGAAGTAATACGAACTGATGCCTGAAGAACAAAGGAATGGAAACTGAATCAAAGGTAAGGACATGACAAGACATGTACCAACAACACAGCAGTGGGACAGAGGAGAAGTCATGATTTGAGAACTGCTGAGACTATAGAACTAACAGGACTTGAAGGCTGAATGTGGGGAGTAAGTGAAAGATAAGACTCCAGGTTTCTGGACGACTAGTTATGGGATGCTTACCAAGATCAGAAAGACAGAGGACAAGGCGGTTTCAGGGGAACAGAAGGAGATAATGGTACAGTTATGGGTAAGTAAAAGTTGATGACCCTGGGCAAGATGGCCAGGTGGGCAGCTGGAATTCAGAAGAGAGATTAACAGCTGGAGCTGTCACTTAGAGAGTCATGAGCATGTCAGTGATGTTCAAACCAAGGCAGAGGTGACAGGCGCGTAGGCCTAAGGAACACCAAATTTAAGAGGTCAGCAGAAGCAGTCTACAATGGGCCCCAGAGGTAAGAAACCCTTAAGAGAATGGTGTCATGGAAGCCAAGGGAATATTTTTTGAGGAGAGTAGCCAGTATTGTTTAACGATGCAGAGAAATCAAGTGAGATAGGATATGTAAAGCATCCACTCAAATTAGCAACAAGGGCATGCTGGAGTACATAGTGGAAACCTGACTGAAGTGGATGAATGCCAAGGACAGAAAGCCTGGCCAGGAAGGGAAGGAGGGAGATAAGATAACAGTTAGAGGGTATCACAAGGGCGGGGGAGTTTGTTGTGTTTTTTTTTTAAGATAGAAGGGATATGAGCATGTTTATAGCTTAAGAAGAAAGAACCAGAAGAGGCAAATGGTTGGGAATAGGGACTAAAGATTGTATAAAATATGAAGGTCCCCAAAGGAGTGGGAGGAAAGATGACACAGAGCATAGAAGAAAAAATGGCCTTAGATGAGAAGAACATGCCTTCCATTGATGTGGGAAGATGGGTGGCAAGGACTGGACAGGTGTAGTTTACATGTAGTAAGTCAAAGAAATAAGTGCCAAGGCAAGAAGTTGAAGGAGTAATGACCTAGTGGCTTCCTAACTTCCTAGTGAAGTAGAAGACAAAATTCTGTGGGGAAAGGAAGGATAAATATGGGATGGGACTAATGAGTGTCAGTCCCCGCCCCCACCCCCAATGGGGTGCCAAACAGCAGCTTCAGCATCAACTGGGAGCGTGTTAGGATTGCAAATCCATGGGTCCTAGCCCAGATCCACTAATCAGAAATTCTGTGGTAGAGCCCCAAGAATCTGTAATAACAAGGCTCCCCATTAAAGCTTGAGAAGCACTACTTGAGAAGAATGTATAAAACAAAGACAAAAAAAAACCCTCAAATTTTTATCTCCCTTACCACCTTATCTTAGAAAATAAAATCTGAAGAATAATTTGTTGACGCACGCGGACAACCGCAAAGCTTGGTGGCAGCCAAAGAGCAGAAGGCGTACTTCGCTGCATGGGTGCGTGGCTTCATGGAGCTGTGCTGGCATAAGTGTGTGGAGAAGCCAGGGAATCGCCTAGACTCTCACACTGAAAACTGTCTCTCTAGCTGTGTGGACCGCTTCACTGACACTACCCTTGCCATCACCAGTTGGTTTGCCCACATTGTATAGAAAGGAGGGCAGTAGGCCATTCCCTGGGAGAATGACAGAAGCAAAGGACTTGTTATTAGGCAGATTAAAGTGCCAGTGGGGGGGAAGGTTGCCAATCCATTATCAGGTCGACATCAGGCTATTACGAAGCCTCTTGGTGCTAAAAACTAACAGGTCAAATGTTCAAAAAGTGAAATTTATTTGGAATCTAGAAATTCCAGATTGTATCACGTTAGTTATTCAATAAATGTGAATTCTCAAAAATAATAGTAATAATAATTTGTTGAGTAAGATGAGGCCCTAGTGGACAGCAAAAGGTCCTCTATTTCTGAGATTTATAGTAAAAGGAGCGGAGGTGGCTCAAGTGATTAGGTGCCTCTTTCCCACATTGTAGGTCTCAGGTTCGGTTCCCGGGGCCTCCTAAAAAGAAAATCAGCACACAACAGACAGACATAGCAAATGCAAACAAGGGGGTGGGGAGAAATAAATAATGAATATAATAAAGCCTACAGGAGGTACTGCTTCTAGACCACCAGTCTGATAAAAAGGACAGAAACTGGGCAATATAAAGAGAAATTATTTAGGATTGAAGTTAGATTAAAAATAGGTCAGGAAATAGTAAAACAAGATTTTAATTATACCTGCAGATTCACTAAATACCTCAACCAACAAGCTACAGAGATAAAGTTTGGGGACAAAATAATTAGTGGCTCTCATACTAGAAGTCTGGAAGTGAACCAAAGAGGAACTCATTATGGAGTCATAATTGAGCTACAGCACAATAATCATGATGCAATTGTACATAGAACATAATTAAATTCAATATTCTGTTGGAAGAAGGAAAAAAAAGGAAAGTAAACTATTACATAGGTAACGTTAGTTAGAAAATGAAATATAAGAGAAAAAGAAGTAGTCCACAGAAACCTATGAAGTTCATTTTTAAACTTTTTATAATGGAAAATTTCAAACATACACCAAAGTAGAGCACTGGCCATCCAGTTTCAACAATTATCACCTCTGGGTCACTCTTGTTTCACCTTTTGACTGATCTCCCTCTCCCCATCCCCAATGCTTTATTCTGAAACAAATCCTAGACATATTTTATCAAGCTACTTTAAAATATTTTATTGGACTAAAATAAACATATACCAGGATTTGAAAAATACAGCTTGCTTTTGGTATGTGTGTGGAAGGGGCTGTTTTTGCTTCTCTGACAAATTCAAGAGGCTATAATAGATTTTTAAACATACTTTTATAAGTGGAAATCAATGACAAAATGCAAATGTTCAAAACAGAGATGAAGTTAAATATTATTTCAGGGAGGCAAAAGAGATGTGTTTTACTTTAAGACACACCTGAACTGCTGCATTGGGGGTGAGGGTGGGAAGGGAATGTAGACACATCAGCTGCCAAAACCTCCCTTGTCATTCATGACAAAATGTTGTCAAAGAGAAAAAAGAAATTCATGCTCTGTTTAATGTTTTTTTTTTGTTTTTGTTTTTTGTTTTTGGAGGTACCAGGGCCAGGGATTGAACCTGGGACCTCGTATGTGGAAAGCCAGAGCTCAACCACTGAGCTATACCTGCTCCCCATAATCTTTTTTCCCCCCAAATATTAGCTTCTCATACTGAATCTTAACATGCTGAAATCTGAAAATTATTCATTCAAAATTTCAGTCCAGTGTATTAAAGTCAATATGAAGAACAGATTTGTTTGAAAAAGTATTCAATTTCCTTGACAGTTAATCAACGTTTCAAACATAGAGACTAGCATAAAGAGTTTACCATCTGCCTCCCCAGCCCACCTCTCTCAGAATATTTATAAATATATTGTAAATTAGAACACAATATTCAAATATTATTAAATTTTCTTTAGATATAGAGGGATTTAAATATTTTTATTATGAAAAATAATTTAAAATACAAAAGGTTAAACACTTTGCAGGTATGTTTTCAAAATGATGGACAGCAGCATCTATTAACAGAAGCTGTGCACTGAATTCTTATATAGCACTTTGAAAACTTTACCAATTAGAAAATGTCATTTCTTTTACCTCTTCTTGTCCAAATTGCTCCATAGAATCACAGTAAACTTCACTGTCTGAATCACTTGTCAAATGCTGAATTCCTGAAACATCTTCAACATGATCATCATTTAACTCTAAATATAAGTAACAAATATCCAGGTAGAATTATGCTCTAATACAAGAAAAATGCACTTATTCCGTTTTCAAAATTCATCATCCCTATAGTATTTTCACTTTGGGAGACACATTTGATTAACCAAGTAAAATTTATTTATTTTTATTACATATCCCCCCTTTCTGCTTGCTGTGCTCATTTTTGCGTTCTTCTGTGTCCGCTTGTCTCCCCCCGCTGCGGCGACCTGCAGAGTCAGTTCACCGTGTGGCGGCTTGCCCTGCCAGCGGCGGCTTGCCTTCTCAAGGCAGTCTGCCCGCTCAAGGAGGCCCTGGGAACCAAACCTATGTGGTAAACCGGCACCCTACCAACTGTGCTACAGCCGGCCCCCATACTTATTTTAATTTACCAAAACTTTCAATTTAGTTGACAATTTTTATTTGAAAAGATTTCTAAGATTATACAAAGATACTGTCCAGATCAAACCTTGTAAAATTTGGAGTGCAACTATGCATATCTGGTTGTTCCATTAAGCAATGATATTTCTTGACGGAATTGCAGCAATGCTAATAATGCACTGAACACAGACTATAGGCTCACCCCTAGGGACTATGAATCTTGTTGACTGGAGAACAAGGGCACCATATCATCAGAGGTTTTGGGTAAAAGAAACATCAGGAATAAAAGTAAAAATTTCAAAGATTTTGTATTAAAATGTCATACAATAACAAAATTTTTAAAGTCTCAATAAAAATACAATAGCCTTGGCTTGAATTCATTGTCTTTCAAAGCTATAAACCCTTATAATATTAACAAACCCTAAAATATTACCAAATAAAGTTTTCTTATCCTAAACTGCAAATTATTCTAAAACTTACTACAGGAACATTTTATTCATAGGAAAAAGGCTGGACAAAGATTATTATGGACAAGAAAAGAAAAAAAAAAGAGAAGAAAGAAACCAAAACCAACAAACAAAAGATTATTATGGGACAACACCTTGGTGAATGCAGGCAACAGTTTTTCCAGTTTGCTCAAAGTTTTGATCTTCAGCTTTTACTTCTTCAGTGCTTTGATCATTGAGGGAAGAACTGGCATGAATGCCATTCTGTATATCCTGAACAAAGCTTTCTTTCTCATAGCCATTAGTGACAACAATTTCAAAATTCTTATGGTCTGCTGATTTCTTCATCATTTTATCTTTCATGAGAAAACAGAGAGAGACTCATGAAAGTTGGTCACAGTTAGCCAGCTTCTTCATATGACCTAACATACAAGAACCATTTCCCCAACCTACTATAAGCTCTTGGAAGGGTCTCCTACTTGGATCAGAGAGATGGCGTGCTCGTCAACAGGGGCTATCACATGCTAAGAGCTTACCCAAACTGTTTACTTCAAAACTGCTTCAGTTTCCTGAGAATCTTCTAGAACCCCTTACAGAGATACTCTCTAAGGTATTTAAACTCTCTAGGCATAGGCAAATTGCTCTATGAGACCCAGGAATGCAAAGGGGTCCACAGAGCCAATAAGAAGATCCCACAGAAGTTATTAGCTGTCATTCCTTACTGGAAAGTGAAGGCAAAACTAAGTTGTACAGTTAGCTTTCGTGTCTTCCCATGAATCACCGGTGCTCTTACTAACATGAACCCCAGAAAGCAGTACCCCATGAATCCAATATTACCTCTTTTTTTTTTTCTATCAACAGTGGACTTTTTTTTTTTTGTACATTTAATAATTGAAAATATAAACAATTAAAAACTAAAAAGTAAACACAGATGAATATATACATTTCTCACTTAAATGTACTGGATACATATAAAAATTATTTTGAATCAAACAATATGTTACACAATATATTTGGTTCATAGTAACACATTCATACAGTATTTTCTAATATTACCTCTTGATCAAAACTTCTCCCTGTATCCTGTTCTCTGGATTCCATCCTACTCTTGATAAGATACTGGGAGTTTAACTTGTTTGCTCTCCTAGGTAACATATGCACATTCATATCAGAAACAATATGCTAGACAAATAAATTTCTCATGCAGCATTTCAAGCTTACATTTGGAGCAGTGACCTATCTCTGCATAAGGCTCATTGTCCCTGTCCTCAGTAATAGAGCCTTTTGGGCCACAGCAAACTCAGATCTAGGGTCAAAAGCCAACATCCCACCATCTGCACTAATCTCTGACACTGCCAAATTAGCCCGAAATCCTTAGCGTTTTATCTCATCCAAAGATTACCATTATGACTTTGCTCTGCATCTTTCACTTCTTCTTGGGCCTCTTCTCCCTCTGACTCAGCTCCGCTATCACTGCTTTCAGCTTTACCATTCAGGGTTTTGGCATTTGGAGTAGAAGTTAGAACATTACCAAGATCTAAAATATGAAATGTCCACTTAATCTCTAATGTTGCAATATACAACAGTGCTGTTATTTACAAATAACTAATAAAATCATTTTTAGGTAGAAAGAAGTTTGATATATAATTAACAGTATACTTTCCTTTTACCATAAATATACATAAGTTATATAAATTAATTATTGGTATACAAAAAAATGATAAAACTATCTTAAATCCTTTCTGAACATAGGCAGAAGACACGTTATTTCTAGGTTAACATCAATCAAAATAGTAAACTTAAGAAGCATGATCCAATTCACACATCGTAAATGGCAGTTACCATACACTACCATGCTGAAAACATAAATATTACAATTTTGACCCCAAAACAATCTTATCACTATTATAGTTGGACTACATTTTAAACTTTTTATCCTTTTATTATCTTTAGGGCTTCAGTTGCACAACTTACATTACTAGTCTTTACAATGTTTAAGGTTTTTTTTAAAAGCATCAGTTAATGTGATCATTCACTTAAAGAGGCAAATTATCCTGTTGCCCAAAGTCATACCCTGAGAATAAATACATCAGAGCTTCTCAAACTTTAATATGTTATAAATCACTTGAGTTCTAGTTAAAATGCAGATTCTGAATCAACAGGTCTTGGGGGGCTCTGAGATTCTGCATTTCCGTAAAGCTCCATGTGATGCCAATACTGTTGGTCATGGCACCACATTTTTAGAAATGGGGAATTTCACTTCCATCAATGCTTTTCAAGATAGTAAAGGCCTCCTAAGAAGCTAGTGACCAAAAAGAGTGGTCTTCCTCCATAAACTTTTGGGCAGTATTTTCACTTCTACAGATGCATTTTGGATGCTTTCCTGCATCCCAAATAATATAATAAATTCAAAATCTCCGTACATCTTTTTTTTTTTTTTACTGGGAGGTCCCAGGGATCGAACCCATGTCCCTCCATATGGTAGACAGACGCCCAACCATTTGCGCCACATCCACCACTCCATACACCTTAAAGTCAGGCCTACATTCTTGTTTATGTCTGCCTAAGTAACACAACCCAAGACGAAACACTCAGGTCTATCTTAGGTCTTGTGTTCTATTCTCTCCTACAGAATCATGGCAGCAAGAGAGTTTTTGAATCTCTCTTACCTTCTACTCTCCCCCTGACAACCAGACAAAACAAGAATACCAAAGAACAAACCATCCACAGACATCTCCAACAAAACTAAGCAACAGGCAATCATTAAAACCCCCACAAAATGGATGGCTGCAGCAAAACTACCTGACAAAAGCAAAAGCAGTATCACAGCAGTTCCATGATAAGAGTTGTAGAAAGCAAAGCATTACCAATAAGCCTTACTTACTGACCCCAAAACACCAACCTCACTAACACTCATTCCCAAAAGGAGAGAATCCCACTCTAAATAGGAATCTAGGTACATGGATGTGAAGAAAAGAAAAGTGGAAAAATATTTCTATATGTGAATATGGAGTGATATCAAAAATATACTGGTATGCTATGTGATTATACCAAATACCATTGATTTTACACTTTGGATGCATTGTATGCTTTATTAATATGTATCAATAAAATTGATTGTTAAAAAAACCAAAATATATATATTGTTATGGAATTAGATGAGATAAAATTGCCTGAAAAAGAACTTTTTAGGATTAATGTTTCCATTACTGTTCTTTTATTTTTGTGAATTTGAAGTAAAGTTGTTAATTATATTTTTTATATATGTATATATACATATATAGTTAAATGATAAAAGCAAAGTATGCTTTTATCATGACAGGGTATATAACATGCTACATTTATGTAAGAAGGGTGCGTTATGAATATATACTATATGTTTACAAAAAAACACTGAAGTAATAAAACAAAACTAATAAAAATATTTATATATAGGCAGAGGGAGAAAACAGGGAAAGGGGACATACAGTTTTGTCTTTGGAATCATATAAATGTTTCACATATTCAAAATTAACATATTCAAAAGAAAAAAATCCCTAAGTGTTAAAAACAAGCAGAAACAAATGTACCTAAATGTATGTTAATATTACTAGATGTTAATAATAGGGTGGCATATGGGCAAAAATACACCTAAAGCAAACTATGGACTGTAGTGAATAGTAATATATTAATATTTTCATCAATTATTTAAAAATTATGCTAAGTGAATGAAACCAGACACAAAGTACTACATATTTTTACTCCATTTATATAAAATGTAAATATAAATAAATTTACAGAGATGGTATTAGATTAGCAGTTATGTTTGGCAGGGGAAGGATAAATGGATTGAGAGGTGATAGCTAAGGGGTAGTGAGTTTTTCTTTTTGGAGTAATTAAAATGATCTGAAATCGATTGTGGTGAAGAATGCACAATTATGTGTTTATACCTAAAGCCACTGAATGTGCACTTTAGATGGACTATATGTATGTGAATATATCTCAGTAAACTTGCTCTAAATTTTTTTAAAAATGTATCTAAATGTATATATAGCAAGTCACACATTAGTGACATGGCCACGTGGAGAAAAGAACTATTATTTCAAGTGACTTTAAAACCTAGTATTTGATTTATGCATTCTTAGGATATAATTTTACAGATTACAATAAGTTTTAAACTTTGTTTAGTACTCTTACAGTTGGTAGCAATACTAGTGTTGTCATTTTTAAACAATTTTATGTGAATTATTAAGACAAAGCAAGTAAGTAATTATTGATATCATAAGGTCCAAGATCTTCAGTGTAAGAAAAAAGAGTTGTAAGTATAAAAAGAAATAATTTAAGTATCATTTTAAATACAAATAGTATGAACTCATTTTTTTTTCTTTTAAAAGGTACATATTTCCTAGCTCCATTCCCTAAGAAAGCCTAGAAAAAACGGATACCAAGCAGCAGTAAGCAAGCACAGTGCGCAGACTGTCTCTAAATAGCATTTGCCATTAGGAAAAAAAAACAACTATGGCTGCTTGGAGAAACTGCTGATTCTAGGATTGGGCAGGAAATACACAAGATACACATGAGATATCTCATGCCAGAGAGCAAGGAAGTTGACAACTACTAATAGGATTGTGTCCAAACGGTGCAGGAGTCTGCTTGAAGAAGATCATAGAGGCCAAAGATGGGACTGAGATTCAGAAATAAAGCAACTGACTAAAAAAATTGAATATATATATATAAATCAATGAGTTCATAATGATCTTTAATAAAACAACTCAAAACAAAACTAAATTAAGCAAAACTAGGCATGTTTGTTTATGAATTCCCAAAAGAAAGATTATGTTTGTAAACTGGTGTTCCTCTGGGCATGACACCCTTTGATTGTATTAGATTCAGCTGAGATGTCTTTGATTAAATTACGTTAAGATTAGGGTTTTGATTCGACCACATCAGTAGAATGTAACAGTTTGAATCCCCACACCCTTTGTGGGCTATGTAAACAGACACTCAATCAAGGCGATACACACAGAAGTAGACACACGGAAAAAGACAAGGCAGAGGAGAGAACTTGGTTTTGACGCTGGAGCCCCGGGAAGAGAAATGAGTCATTTGCCTGATAGTTTGCAGCTGAAGAGAAGAGAGCAGCTGAGCCCTATGCCAGCCTACAGCTGAGATCAGAAGAAGTTGGGACCACCGAGCCTTAAGAGGAAAGAGGAAGGCTGAACCCTCACAGACATCACCCACCATCTTGCTTCAACACGTGGCAAGACTTTGGTGAGGAAGTAACTTTTATTTTTTTAAGACTTATGTATTTATTTCTCTGCCTCCCTCATTGTTTTTGTGTTCACTGTCTGCTCTCTGT
>PVKH010017683.1:0-15350 GCA_004027955.1 Chaetophractus vellerosus | reverse complement strand
TCCCCAGTTAGCCATCCTCTGCTAGAGAGTTCGTGAGTGCCCACCTAAACCGATGCCATCTTGGCCACCCATCATTGATTCTTAATATAAATACCAGTTATTCTTATGTATTATCTTTCTAATTATTGCTGGGTTAAATTTACTAATATTTCATTTAAGATTTTTTGTTCCATTTCATGAGTGAATTTGGCATATAATTTTCTTTTCTTTTTTTATTATGTCTTTGTAAGGTTTTATTTCTAAGATTATATGTGGTCTAATAAAATGAACTATGAAATGTTGTCCCTCTTTTCCATTTTCTGGAAGTACCTGTGCAACATTGGTTTCATTTTTTTCCAGTACTAGGGATTGAGTGTAATTATACTCATATTGGTAATAGATCTACTTACCTCATAGGGATATTGTAAGAATTAAAGGAGTCAAGTATCTGTAAAACTCTTTAAAAACTCTGGTACATAGTAGATACTATATAAAGTTAATACTTATTTAAAAATACTTACTCTATAAGAATATTTTGCTTTTATTTATATTTCTTCAATTACTGGTGAGCAATTGAGTGCCTTAAATAACATTTAATGTGCCCATAAGCCATTTGTATTTCTTCCTTTTTGATCTACATGTATGTTGGAGTTTGGGGGTTAGTTTTATGCTAATCTTTTTATTTTTGGTTTTAATATCTCTCTTAGAATTCTTTAGTCCACATCCCTAACTTATTTTCATTGACATACTAAAGAAAAATATACACACTAGTGATATAAGTCAGGATGCAGTAGACATGTAGCAACTTCAAGACATTTCTGAAAGACAGTGCAGGTGGGACCAGAGTGAAGAAGGCAAAGTTTACCAGTTATGTAGGAAAGGCTGCAACATTCCTAGCAGGCAGTAAGTGGGAACTAAATAGAGAAAGGTGTAGCTTTTATTAACAGGGCTTGATACAATCTGACCCTAAGACATGGCCATCTCCAAACATGAACTTGGCTGTGTTATTGGTGGCCTAAATTTTTAATAAACATTATTATGGTATCTAATTGTAATAAAATATATGTTCATGTTATGGAAATATTGGTTTCATTAGCTAACTACTCACTGTGGATTAAACAAAATTAAACTCTAGGTGATTTATGTCAGGAAAATGTAACTGAATGATTTCAATGGGAAATTTCAAGGACAAATATTCCATAGTAAAAAATACAGAGATTATATGAAATGACTTCTTTAAGACTGTCTTGAATCCTTGTACATTAATTGAATGATGAATTGAACATTTTGTAAGGTATTTCTAATGCAGGGCATTTTTCTGTTCCTAATCAAGGGGTAGAGGTTTTATTTGTTACCTTACTTTTGTACCCAAACACAATGGGTCTTCCCCTGAAGTTGATGGGGTTTCTAGGCTTTCCTCTAGTGGTTTAAAGCTTTTGTTCCATAGTAGAGCTTGGGCAGAGACCCAGGCAGGGCTTCATGCTTTTCCCTCAGTGGCTGTGCCTCCACTTTTATAGGTTTTCACTGTGAGGGAGAGTTTCCTTTACCTTCTGTCCTGTCACCAGTCTCCTTCCCAAGGCCTAGGTGAAGTTGATGGAGAAGAGTGTGAGTGGGTGTGACTCTCCTTTAGTCTCACACTCCTAAGCATTTTGTAACGTTAGGCCAGTCCTCACTCAGCCCCTTTTAGAAGTTCTTTAATACGTTTTAGTTGGGTTCTTCTTTCCAGCTTGTATGGTATCCAGTGCCTCTGCCTCAAAGCTTATGCCTCGCTATCCTTCAAGGTACCTAATTTTCATGTTAATTTATCTCCTTGTAACCTCAGTTTTCTGATGTATTCAAGAGTAGTTATGTTTTGGTGGCTTATCCAGCTTTTTTCTTGTTAGAGGATGGGAGAGGCATTCTCTCCAGGTTTCTACTTGCTAAGCAGAATGCAGATAGGATTTTGAGAGGTGGGGAAGAAAGATATATGGGTAAAACAAGCAAGGCTCAGTCATAGAATATATTGTAATAAATATATGGAGATACTGCTCAAGCAATGAGAATTATATTCAGATTTTTAGATGTTAGTGTTTTGAAATGTTATCCCTTGAGAGATATCAATATTATAAACCTGCTTTTAAAGGCCAAAACACTGTTTATTTTTAATATGATGGTTTTGTGAAAAATGAAAGGACTTTAAATTATGGGATTGTATTTACTGAAAATGCAAATTATAGCATTGAAGTCAATCCATATATCAGAAGAAGATATTATAATACTTTATTTCTTAGAGCAGATATTTCATGTGTGAGTGATCCCTGAGGGGTTGCAAATCATTGTCTTTACAACTTCATTAATTATTGCCTGTTTTTGAATGTTTCTGTTGCATGTAATAGAAAATACCACTTAAACTGCTGCAAACAGAAAAGTGAATATACTTTTTCATAAAGTCAAAAATGCAAAGGCTGGAAGAACTTTATGCACAGGCTGAATTAGAGGTTCATAATGTTTGTCAGGGCTCTAGTGACATTCTTCTGTAATCCCTCCCCTTGGCCTTCCTTTATGTGTCAATTCAATCCTCTGTCTAGATGAGCTTTTCCAGGCTTCATATGTGGGCATAATACCATTAAATGTGGGAAGGACTCCCAGCATTCCAAGAAAAATCCCAAGATCCACTCTGTTTAAATCAGGTTTGGTCACATACCTAACCCTCTATCAATCTCCGTCTCCAAGGGGATACAATATGTTTCTTGGATTGGCCTAACCACAGCATTCTTTGCTGGAAGAGACGGAGAATTCAACTTCTTTAGAATAAAATGAATCTGCAAATGAATAACAACGATACCTTGGAAGGAGAAAAAATGAATGCTGGTGAGGCACTTAATATCTATTCTACATAATTTTTGAGTACCCAATGGGTGTAAATTACCAAACTTAGATTCTTTGGCGTTTAGGGTACACAGAGAAAATTTCACTGTCTACTTTCAAAGATAGGGCAAAATGTGGTGGTATATGGCGAAAGTGCAGTAAGCATGTAATCAAAGCATTATAGTGAGAGAAAAGCCTTGAAGGTACTTCTATGGAAATATACCTCTGAGTGTCTCAGGATTTAGAGCTTGGAATTACCTGAGAAACCATTAAGTTCATCTTCCTCATTTTTCCAGATGAGGTAACAGAAATGAGAGATGCTAAATGGCTTGATAAATATCATGCAGCCAGCAGGTGGTGATGCATGGGCAAGAACACAATTTCTTTGGCTTTGAGTCTGCAGCTCTTTCCAATACCCCATGTTTATTCTGAAAAAGAAAAAGAAATGTGATCATACCAGGTGCACATAAAGTCATTTTCTACTATATAAAATACTTTCTGATGTGAAAAATTGATTGCAAGAGTTCTATTCTCCTTTCCAAAGGCCTGGTTTGTATGTGCGCCTGCTTATGAATGTAACTTTCAGATTGAAGGGCATATTAATTTCCCCCCTGTGTTTCAAAGACATTTTTCAAATGTTTCACCTTTGACTCTGCCAACTACCAACGCTTGTGAATATTAAGTAAAGTTAGAGGTTAATGCACTGCTAATGACAGCTTGTTATAACTCAATTGGCCCCTCTTGGCATGAAATGCCCAATAAAATGCTCTTTTTTTGGCAAAACTAAGTAGTCTTAGTTATATTAAGTATGATTTAGGACAATAGGGCATTTTATCTATCTATGTGGCATAGTTCATCTTTCAGAATAATATGAAAGCAACATTTGTGACTTTTGTAAGTCATTGATGAATTTACTGCTTAAAGTTTTTCCTGTAGTCTGCCATTCATATATATCATTCTTCAGTAGTGTTTTATTTTTGTTTGCTTTTTTAGGAGGTCCAGGAATCAAACCCAGGACCTTGTATATGGGAAGGAGGTGCTCAACCACTGAGCTACATTTGCTCCCCAGTGTTTGTTTTTAAAACACTATGTTAAATTACTTTCAATGATGTTCGAGAAATTTCAAACCCACATTTGAAAGGAAATGTTTTATATATTAAGTATTAGTGTCATTATGCTTAAAATAATTAGGAAGGAACTAACTTTTAACCTTGGCTTTACAAGTGTTCTGTTATCAAAGTGTTCTGTCATCAACCCCACTTCTCTTTATATTAAAGGTACAAGATTATTTTTTAAAGAAATGAGTGTATAAGTTACATGTCTGTGAAAGTAAATTGAAATGTTCAATGTAATATATAAAAAAGTAATTGAGTACTTATTCTTGTTATTTTGGTGAATAGAAACATAACTGAGAGTGAATGTCTTAATAAAACTGACAATCTAGGAGAACAACTATGGCATGAACAATAATAAATATTAGACACAGCAGAATGTAATATGGGGTATATGGGTAACACATAGTAATTTTAGAACACAGAGGAAAAGAAAGGACTTCAAAGGAGACTTAGGGAAGACTTCAATGAAAAGAAAGCAGTTGAGCAAGGCTTTAAAATGGTATAGTAGAGGTGGAAAGAAGAAACAATTTAACAAACGATATGAAGGTAAGAAGGACCATGAATGGCAGGGAGTCCTGTTTATTGGGAGAGATCCATTTAGGAAGTATGGTAGATGGAATGAAAGATAAAAAGGCCAGTTAGGCAAGCAGGGACCAGATCTAAGAGTGCTTTCAGTGGTAATATATGGACTTTAGACTTTATTCTGTAGACAATGGTGGTGATTGATGATCAAAGTATCTAAGTATAATTAAAGAGCATTAGGATGGGCTCAAATTTGAGGGTGTGTTGTGTGTACTTGTGCACATGTGTCTATGTCAGCACATCCCATATTGCATATTCCAAACAATAGGTAACTTTTCTTTTGGCAATGGGAAATGGAAGGAAGAGGTTAAATATAACTAGCATTACAGAAGTGAGTTGACATGATGGAGTGATTAGCTGCAGCTTTGTCTGAATATATTGGGGATTGAGAGACATATCTGAGAGGAAGAACAGTGTCAGATACTTTATGGAAGTTTGGAAAAATGAGGACTGAAAGCAACTATTGATTTTTCTATAGATCAATTTCATAGAGCCATAAGGTTGGAGACCATCGTGCAAAGAGAGGGTAAGTGAAAGGGAGAAAATTGTGTTGGAATTATAATTTATATTTGTTTATTCTCAAAGAATTTAATTTTCTTTTTTCCTTATTCTATCTAAAATTTTCATCATATTAAACTTCCATAGTATTGAAACTGTTACTTTTTATACACAATGTCTTTCCCTAGGAACATGTAGTTTATTAATAATACAGCTAATCAATTCCTCAGAAATTCGACATTCAGACATAGTCTGAATTTACAGATACAGATAGGAATTTCAGATTGGAGAATATTTCTTTTAATTTTCATTTTATTTCCTCTCCTTGTCCTATTTCATCATTTTTCTATAAATGTAAGTCTAAAAATAAACCTTTATACCATTTTCATTTTTAGTCACATGGTTATTCTGGCATATGCTTTCAAAGAATGTAAGGTTTCTATTTCATTTAATTGCTGTTTGTGAGTGTTTCATTTAATTGCTGTTTGTAAATAATTCACAAGATATAAGCAAGAAAAACTTACTGTTTCTTCATGCATTCCATGCAATGATTTGAGAATATGCAGGACAGTTCACGTTTTATAAAGATAGCTGCAAATGAAATTGTTTTCTTCTTGTCATTTTCTAATGTGCCTTCTCTAGAGAAAGATAATTATCTTGAATGACTGCTTTTCATGGAAAAAGTATCCTTCAAAGTTAAGAATCCATGGTGTGTGATAGATAATTTAATACAGTACTCACTAATATCCTATGAAGATGAGGAAGTGATTAGAATGATAATAATCCATCTGGTCATATCAGTTTCCAATATCCTTCTGAATTAATAACTGCATTTTAAATTAAATAACAAACTGTATGGTAAAAGCAGTTTTAGGTTTACAGAAAAATTGCTCGGAAAATGCAGAGTCCCCATAGGTTCCCCAAACACCCAGTTTCCCCTATATTTAGCATCTTGAATTAGTGTGATACATTTGTTATACCTTATGAACTAATTATTAGTAATTAAAGTCTGTAGTTTACATTAGGTTTCACATTTTGTGCAGCACAGTATGGTTTTGAAAAATAGGTAATATCATGTATCCACCATTACAGCATCATACAAAATAGTTTCAGTGCCCTAAAAATGCCCTGTGCTCCATTTGTTCGTTTTCCCTCCACTCCCTCTGAGCCCTTGGCAACCATTTATCAGTTTTACTACCTATAGATCTGCCTTTACCAGAATGTCATATAGTTGCAATAATGTAATATGCAGGATTTTCAGACTGGCTTCTTTCACTTAGCAATATGCATTTAAGTTTCCTTCATGTCTTTCTGTAACTAGTTAGCTCTTTTTAAAATTTCTTTGCTGAATAATACCCTGATTGCTATTCATCTTCATTTTCATCTCCTATGGTGTCTCCTCTTTCTATATGTCGGCACTTTTCAGAGCTTATTCTTTGGCTTTGTTCTCTTTCTACTCTATTCATTTTTTTCCAGGCCACCAATGACAGATGAGAATCTAATATGTCAGCATGTCATTGGCTTGTATTCCTATCCCTTAACTCCTTTTTTTAAATTTTTTAATTTATTATATATCCCCCGCCCCCTTTCTGCTTGTTCTTGCTGTGTTCATTTTTGCGTTCTTCTGTGTCTGCTTGTCTCCCCCCGTTGCGGCGACCTGCCGAGTCAGCTCACCGTGCGGCGACTTGCCTTCTCAAGGTGGTCTGCCTGCTTGAGGAGGCCCCGGGAACTGAACCCAGGGCCTCCCATGTGGTAAACCAGCGTTCTACCAATTGAGCTACAGCCAACCCCCCCCCAACTCCTTCTGAGCTCTATATCCATCTATCAGCTCTTCAATTGGATGTCTCACAGGCACCCATAGTCAACATCCCCAAAACTTAATTTATGATCTCCCCAAGCTCTTGCAACTTCAATTTTACTCTCTCACTGGTATTCCCTCTCTCATATAGATGAATGGTCTTTTTTTCATTCAAGTAGTACCATGGACCAGAAACTTGGGAGTCACCCCTACTCCTCCCTTTCTTTCACGTCTGCCCCATCAAATTAATCATCAAGTCTTTTTACCTCTTAAATATCTGCACTAGGGATTAAGGATCATTAATTTGTAAATTAACAATCTTGTTTTTCTCCTTCTGACTTCTAAGATAAATATATCCTTGCAAGAGTCTTATTATTGGGGACTGGCCGTAGCCCACTGGATAGGGCGCCGGTTCACCACATGGGAGATTCCGGATTCGGTTCCTGGGGACCTCTCCAGGCGGGCAGACCGCCTTGAGAACAGCAAGCCACCGTGGGCAGGGCAAAGCCGCCACGGGCAGGGCAAAAGCCGCCACAGGCAGGGCAAGCTGCCCATGAATGGAGCAGAGCCACCTGGGAACGGAAGCAAAAATCCGCCTAGGAACGGAAGCAAAAAAAGCCGCCCGTGAACGGAGCAGAACCGCCTATGCAGTGAGCTGACTCAGCGCGTCACCGCAACGGAGGGAGACAGAGCAGACACAGAAGAACACAAAAATGAACACAGCAAGGGCAAGCAGAAAGGGGGGGATATGTAACAAAAAAAAAGGGTCTTATTATCAATGCTAAGGTTCTTCATGTTAAGAGTGTGGGAATCTATAAGAGTTTCAAGTTACACATCCCTTTTCTCTTCTATTATAAAAATTTATAAGTAGCTCTAATTTTTTATTTATGATTTTCCTTCATAATTACTAGATTGTGCCCATGCCCTATACTAAGCTATCTTTTCATAAAGGCTGTATCTTCCTCATCCTTGTATCTTGCCTTATGACAAGCACTAAATTCTGAGTGAATGAATGAATATGCACCTGTTTTCTTGCCTTTTTAACAACCCTTTACCTCCTTGTACTATTGAATGTACATCTCAGAGGATGTTAGGCAATTGGTTTTTCTCTGCTCCTAGAATCTGCCTTATCTAAGTGTTTTTATATCTCACATTTAGGTTCTATTTTGTGGGAAAACAAATAGGAACATCAGAGAAATTTTAATGTAAGGTCTACTTTTAATACTGGAAAGCATGATTGAACATGAGGTACCTGACAGAAAACTCAGCAAAACTGTAAATATGCCCCAGGATACTTTCCTTTCTAAGTTTCCTGCCCTTCAGTGAATAGGAGGGCTGGGAAAACACACTGTATCTTCCATCTAGTCTTCCTAAGTGAGATCCTGAGTTCCTGATTATAAGTCAGGAATAAAAAATAAGTCAGGGTGGTAGAAAATTTCATAGAGTGGACAGAGATGAGAGTGGTTTTGTTTCTGTGACTGATCATTTAAAAAAATTCTTCCCCCTCCAAACCTTTATTCTACAAACCTGCACAAAGAAATAATAGCAGATTTAAAGGAAATACGAGAGAAGGAATTTTTAGATGTGAAAAAGGAGGGTCTGAAACACTGGATGAAGTGGAAATTAATGCAAATGAAAGAGGATCAAGGTATACTAGGGAGCAGACAGAGCCCTCTTAATCTCATGCCTTCTCATCATCATCGTTTGACATTTTCTTTCCAGAGTGCTTCCTTGAGCATCAACAGCTAACTTCTTTTTTTCCAGGTGACCTTTTACTGATTATATTGAGATTTGAGATTATTATTGATATTGGTTAAGATTCCAGTAACATTGAGTTTAACAATAAAAGGAAATAAAGACATGAGATGAAAACCAGAAAAGTGCAATGGAAATATTTATTAGCTATTTAGCCATCTTGATTGCCTTCTACTTCCAAATCCTAGAGAGAATTTATCAACTTAAAAGTTTTTAAAATCTTTTTTTAATTTTTAAAGAGGCTTTAGGGGCCGGCTGTAGCTCAATTGGTAGGATGCCGGTTTACCACATGGGAGGCCCTGGGTTCGGTTTCCGGGGCCTCCCTGAGCGGGCAGACCGCCTTGAGAAGGCAAGTCACCGTGGGCAGGGCATAGCCGCCGTGGGCAGGGCAAAGCCGCCATGGGCAGGGCAAAAGCCACCACGGGCAGGGCAAGCCACCACAGGCAGGGCAAGCCGCCAGGTCAGGGAAGCCCCTGCGAGCAGGCAAGGCCGCCGCAAGCATGACAAGCCGCTTGCGAGCAGGCAAGGCTGCCGCCCGGTGAGCTGACTCGGCAGGTGGCTGCAACAGGGGGAGACAAGCAGACACAGAAGAGCACAAAAATGAACACAACAAGAACAAGCAGAAAGGGGGGGGGGGCTATACAATAAAAAAAAGTATTAAAAAAAATAAAGAGGCTTTAGATTACATAAATGTTACCTTAAAATATAGGGGATTCCCATTTACCCCACCCCCTCCCCCTCCCACACTTTCCCATATTAACTTCTCTCATTAGTTTGCTACATTTGCTACAATTGATAAACACATATTGAAGAATTGCTAGTAACCATGGTCTATAGTTTACGTTATAGTTTACATTTTGCACTGCACAATTTTATAGGTTTTGACAAAATGTATAATGGCCTCTATCTGTCATTGTAATGTTATGCAGGACAATTCCAATTGCTCCCAAATGCCCCCAAATGCTACCTATTCTTCCCTCTCCCTCCCCCCAGAACCTTTGGTGGCCACTGCCTTTATATCAGTGATACATGTTCTTCCATTGCTAGAATAATAAGTCTGCTTTTAGTGAATGGAAGAGCTTATAAGATTTGATGAACTTACTGAGGTAAAGGAAGCTAGGTGTTTCTGAGTATTGCCTTGTGTGAGAATCCTCGTCTACCTAAACGTTACATTGTTTTCCATTTGAATCCTGGCTTTGATATCACATGATCCCCCCTTTTTTTTAAGGTTTCTGTGATTATATTAAGACTATTTTGAATTACCAATTGTTCTCAAAAATGAATGAGAAGTGGGAAATTTTTCTGCAGTTTATTAAAGGAGCTCATGGTTTACGTAGCAGTAATGGTATCACATGCTTCCCTATTGATAAACCTATGATTCATTCCCAAGATAGACTGATTCTAAAGACTGGTCTTTTCATATTTTCACATAAAACACTGCAATGTGCACCAAGAAAAACATTTATGTTTCTTTACTCGACAAGCTCAAGCCCTGTCTTTATAAACCATTAGAAATAATTATGGTTTTCACAGCAGGACAGAAAGCAGTTTTCTGCTTTGATGTATGTCTTGTAGGGAAGAATAACATTTTAACTATAATTTTGACTTTGTTCTTCATTAGTTTACATCATGTTGAATTTTTGTCTTGCTGCTTCCCTCTGAAGAATTTCAGCACAATACATGTCACCATAAATTAGATTAAATTAACTGACATTTGATTTTGCCTTGCCTTAGACTTTCCTCTTTGTTGCCACACATGCTAGTTCTTAGAGTTTCCTGCAGTGAGCAGCAAACTAAAAAGGTTTGTACTCTTGACACCGTAACAGATAAATTATCTTCATGATCTGTCAGATTCCACTGGAGTCATCATGATTCTGACTCTATTGTGACATACAGCCCTAATAAAGTATTTTAAGTCCTGTGAAGAGGCACCGCACATAAATATGTATGTCTAAAGATAAATATTACATTGTTATGCCACTATTTGCATTTTGCTAAATATTTAAAAAATCATTTTGTCAAAGAAAAAAATTTAGGGAAAATCAATAAATAATATTGAAAAAAAGGTATAATGTGCTGGGATAAATTTACTTAATTATTCCAATATAAAATTATGTAACTCATAAATATTTTGAGTGGAAGGAATGTGGTGTCTGAAAGACAGGTTCAGATATTGACTTTTCTACATTTTGTCTTTATATCCATGAGGAAACCTTGGTTTATTCACTTCTAAAAAGCTTAGGATAATAAAACTTGTCAAATTTTATTTTTTTCACAAATATTGAGTTGAACTGCACTAGACGCTGAGCCAAATATTTGTAAAAATGAACAAAAGAGAGTTAGCCTTGCTCTGACATAGCTTATGGTTGCTAAGTTTCAGTTGAATAAACAAATAAATACCCCATACTGTGAAAATGCTATGATGAGTACATGAGGTATACAGGCAGCAAGGTAAAACTAACACAGGCTGGAAGTTAAGTGGTTTGGGAAAAGTAAGAGAAAGCTTCTTGAAAGCAAGACATAAAACATGAATATATATATTAACAAGGTGGGGAGGAAAAATGTATTAATAAAGAGAGGAACCTCTAGAAATAGGCAGAAGAAGGATTATGTAGAAGATTATAAAATATATTAGAAATTTGAACTTTATCCAAAGAGTAAAGGGAAGCCATATAGTATTTGATTCATTCATTTATTCATTCATTCAACAACTATTAATCACCAAACTTGTCTTGTATTAGGCACTCTTCTAGGTTTTTAGGAATATATAGCAGGGGGGGAAATACAAAACCAAAAATTTGTGCCCTCATGGTTACATTCTAGTGGGAGAAGACAACCTAAATATAATAAATAAATGGATTATATTCTAAGCATAAGTATCAGTGCCAAGAGAGGAAATAGGATTAAAAATGGGGAAAGGATAAGGATTTGCAGTTTTAAATCAAAGAATCCAGAGTCCTGCAGCAAAGTGAGCAAGTAGGAGAATAGTAGAAGTTGGAAATGTCACAAAGCATTAGACCATATAGGACTCTTTGGGTCATTGTAAAGACTTTGGCTTTTACTCTAACTGCAATTGAAATTCATGGAACAGTTTTTGACAGAGAAGTAATATTATCTGATTGAGATTTTAAGGAATAATTTGGTGTTTGAAAAAAAATGTGAGGTGGCAGTGGTAGAAGTTGAAAAATCATTAAGAGGCTGCTGCAAATATCCAGACAAGTGATGACAGCAAGTGGATTTGACTAATTTTAAAGGCAAGCCGTAAACTTATTCTTGAGTATATTTTTTGCATAGAATGTTTAAGATTTCCTGTTAGAGTGAATGTGTGTATGGCAGATACAGAGGACTCAAGGGAGACCCTGGGTATTTATTTTTTGTTTTATTTTCCTGAATAACTGGAAGGAGGATGGAATACCCAATAATGAGATATGGAAGAAAGTAGCTTAAACAGGTTGGGTTGATGTAAGATCAAGAGTTCAAGTTTTGACATATTCAAGTTTGAGATGTCTAATGAACTTCCAAATAGAGATGGCAGTGAGATATACACATCTGGAATTTAGGGAAAAAGTCTGGGTTGCAGTTATAAATTTGGAAATTTTCAAGCCACTAAGTAGTAGACAGAGGATAAAAGAAGTTGTGGAATTGATTCACAGTATACTCTAAATTTAAGAGGTCTGGAAGAAGAGGAAGAATCGAGAGAACAGACTAAAAAGAACAGACTGGAGATGGGCAGGAGAAAACCAGGAGAGTATGTAATGTTAGAGGGCTAGTGAGGAAAGTGATTCTCAGAAGAGGTATCAAATTTTGTTGAAAATTTGGGTAAGTTGAAATTTGAGAATTGACCATATGATATAGCCATATGGGGCCATTGGTGAGGCTAACAAAAGTAGAGTCTGTGGGGTTGTGGTTATAGCTTCTGGTAGTAGAACATCTTTTTTTTTTTTAAAGATTTATTTATTTTATTACATATCTCCCCTTCCCCCCGCTGCGGCGACACGCCGAGAGTGGTCACTGCGCAGGCGCGGCTTTCCCCGCTTGTGGGCGGTCTCTGCGTCCGTTCACGGCCGGCGCTTGCTTCAGTTCGCGGTTGGCTGACTGCGCTCCATCCGCGGGCGACCTGCCCTGCCCGTAGCGGCTCTTGCCCTGTCCGTGGCAGCTTCTTGCCCTGCCCACGGCGGCTCTGGCCCGCCCATGGCGGCTTGCCATTCTCAAGGCGGTCTGCCCGCTAGGAGAGGTCCCCGGGAATCGAACCCAGGGCCTCCCATGTGGTATGCCGGCACCCTATCCACTGGGCTATCGAGCCGGCCCCAGAACATCTTGGTTATACCACCCATTCTGCAGAAGAAAATGATATCTGAATAAAATATTTTTAAAAAATATAAAAGAGAAAATTGTTCAAAGGAACTGAGGAGCAACCAAAAAACAATCAGAAACTAGAGAGAAGTTGAACCTTGAAAAATGGGCATTATATCAGATGAGATTTGTGTTTGCGTATTTTATATTGTGCCTGATAGCATTCTTCAAGCTGGGGTTGGGGATAGCAGAAAGCCGAGCCTTCCAGGTTTCAGTTATCAGAGGGCAGAATTCAGGGATGACCTAATGGCTGGAAAAATTAAGTGGGAAATCTTCAGAGTGTGTGCCTCAAAATCTGTTATATAATTTGATCTACTAAAATCCTTGTCTTCCCCATGAACTATACATGGATAAGGAAGATTCCATTGTTCCAGTAAAAACAGCAATGAGCAGAGTTTTCAGCTCCTGCTGAGATACAGAGTTTGAAGTTTGAATCCAGATGAGTGAACTGCTAGGATTACTTTCATAGGAAGCAACTTTCATAAGAAAGTAACTAAGTCTAGAGTGTCTTCTGTATATCAGACACAATGGAGATCATACAATAAAAATTACTATGTATAAAGTAACAGGAAAATGTTATTTACACTAAAAAAAAGCATTTAATAGAAACTCTCCGATGAGCTAGATTTTAGAAATAGTAGACAAAGCATTTCAAGAGGTATTGTTATGTTTAAGCACTAAAAGAAAATCATAGTCATAATGAATGAACAGGTGAAGAGTCTCACTAGAGAAAGTATGAAAATGAACCAAATGAAAATTCTAGAAATAAAACAGAAGGAGTATTATTAGAGAAAAAGACAGACACTTCAGAAATATAAAAGGGTCAAAATGTCAGGAAGATATAAATAAATATATATGTACCGAATAACACAACTTTAAAATATATGAAGAAAAAAACAAATAAAAGAGAGACATCAACAAAGCAGTAATGATAGTTACAGGCTTTACACACTTCACAGTAAATTATAGAAAAAGAATAAAATGTTGATGAGGAAAATGAAAATAATCAAATTGACAATTATAGGATATTATACCAAACAACTGCAGAATAAAAAATTTTAAGCGGATATAGAACTTCAACATGATAGAACAAACATGTGCTGGGCTATTAAATGGTCTCAATAAAAACTATTTTGGAATCTTACAGAATTTTTTTTTGCTACAATTAAATATTAGAAGAGGCATTGAAATAATACTTTTAGAGGTACTTTGCTGTTATGAGGCATCTGGAAGGGCAAGTGGGTAGATAGATTGGATTTTTTATGATGATGAAAGTAATCCATTGTAGAAGGAAAATAATCATATAAGCAAGTGAGGGAGATTTCAAGGCACAAGGTTTTTGAGTAAATGAGTGGGTGTGGGTTCTAGTCCGCCTTATATAGAAGCAGATATAGTGTACATTCAGTAACGTGAAAGCAGTTTATGTATGTCAAGATGCTGGAAGATAGGTAGTTGGGATGATGGAAATTTGTAGGAGTTTAAATTTTATGACATTAACAGGGAAGTGACCTGACTAAATTGACTAGATTTGTGTTTTCAAAACAATTTTAATTAAAGTGTGGAGCAAGCATTTTGGTGGTAAAGTTTTGGGTAGGAGTGGCTGTAACCAAATTAAGAGATTATGGCATAAAATAGTTTAGAGTTAGTAAGTATGTACAATTGATAGATTTGAAGGTATTTGGGATGTGGAGGCAAAAGAGATTGTCAAATAATAGGAGAGACAAATACGGGGAGGAACTGAGAAAAATGCCCCAGAGTTTGATTCAGGCAATTGGTTTTAACATTGTGGTAACATTTACTGAGATGGAACGCTTAAGAAGAAGTAAATTGGGAAAGAAGATGATGGATTAGGTTTGGAAATGGCTAGCCAGATAGATTTAATGATCTGGGCTGAGGTAGAGGTAGAGATTTGGTAGATACCAACATATAGATGGTAACTGCAGTCAGCCACAGGATTGTTGACCTCACCAAGGAAAGTTGTGAGGAGCGAGGAGGGAAGGGAAGGGAAGGGAAAGGAGGGGAAATGAAAAGAAGGTCCAATAGAAAGCCTTCATTATAAAGTAATTCCTCTTGGCCACATGTTGTTAGAGAAGTACTTTACATATATTACATTTGATCCTCACAGCAACATTAGGAGGTAGGTATGCTTATTATCCCATTTTACTGATGAGAAAACTGAGTCAGAGCAAATGATGTATAAAGATTGAGACAAAGTGGCCATGAAAGGTTTTTAGAACACTGAGAGAGAATGGGGAGTGTTTTAGGAAGATGGGGTTATTTTCTGAAAGTGAGCAGGAAATACTGTGATAGAGCTGGGAGAATTGAAGATTTAAATATGTTCTGTAGTTGCCATGGGTTCTGGATAAGACGATTGCTAGGACACATTATGGTCCAGTTGATTATGGAGACCATGATAGTCTGGT
>PVKH010017682.1:0-15344 GCA_004027955.1 Chaetophractus vellerosus | reverse complement strand
CCCCTTAGGAGGCACTAGGAACCGACCCTGCAACCTTCCGGAGTGGAGAGAGGTGCTCGATCTCCTCTGCCACCTCAGCTCCCTGGGCTGCTATGTCTCTTATTGTCTCTCCTCTGTGTCTCCTCCCATTGCAACATCTTGCTGAGCCAGCTCTCCACACGGGCCAGCACTCCTGCACGGGACAGCTCTCGGCTTGGGCCAACTCGCCGCGTGGGCCAGCTCGCCTTCACCAGGAGGCCACGGGAATCGAACCCTGGACCTCCCATATGGTAGATGGGAGCCCAATCGCTTGAGCCACATCCGCTTCCCTAAATGGGAACTTTTGAATTGAATATATATTACTACAATAAAAGGTTTAAAAAATGGGGGAAAAAAAGCACTAGAACTTGAGGATACCTAGGAATTAAAAACAGCTTTCGGCAATGAACTTTAAAAGGCACCGAAGGAAAGAGAGGCATTGTAGGATTGTGCTCCATAACCAACCCATTACAAATGATATAATATTTACTGTTCTTTTAAGTAAACAATTGTAAGATAAATTTTCCCAGAGTGTACCACAAAACATCATTCTTATGAGTCCTCATACAAAAAGATTTTGAGATTAGTAGGCTACAAGATGCCAGGCACAGATTTCTAGTTCATTTTAAAATATTAAATGCTCTGAGAAGTTCTGGAAATAAACTACAAAGAGCAGAAAACTTTGCTAAAACTAATATTTCCTAAATTTATTTACTAGATAAAGGAAAAAGTTGAATCATGAATAAGGAGGCTATAAACATTCACATGCAAACAGAAGTAATCCTTTCGCATGGGTAAATGCCTACCAGTGATTTATCTAGCACAGCTCATACGTGTATATTTAAATGCCAACTGTTTTCCAAGGCAGCTTCACCATTTTGCATTCCCATCATCAAGGTGTGCAGGTCTCACTTTTGCAAACTTGTCAGCACTTGGAATTTTCAGATTTTTTTAAGGTTAGCTGTTCCCTTAAGTGTGCAGTGGTATCGCATTATAGATTCAATTTGCATATCCCCAAAGACTATTGATATGGAACATCTTTGCATGTGTTTACTTCTCATCTGCATATTTGCTTTGGCAAAGTGTCTGTTCAAATACTTTGCCCGTTTTTATGTCTTTGTCTCATGAATGAGTTTTGGGCATTTTGTTTTTATATTATGGATACGAGTCCTTTGTCAGGTATGTGTTTTGAAAATATTTTCTCCCACTCTGTGTCTTTTATTTTTTATTCTCTTAAAAGTGTTTTTCATGGGACATCAGTTATTATTTTTGATGAAGTCCAAATTTTCCTTGTTTTCTTATGAGCTGTGTTTTTGGCCTCTTATCAAAGAAAGCCATGCCTATCAAAGTCACAAAGATGGTCTCCTATGTGTTCTGCTATGAATTTTATAGTTATTCATTTAATTCTACAATCTAGCACTCCACTCTGTGTTACACTTTGTGTATGGTAAGAGATATGCATACAGATGTCTAACATTTCTGACACCTTTTCTTAAAAAGACTACCCTTCTCCATCAAATATCTTTGTATCTTTGTCAAATATCAGTTGGCCAGATATGTGTGTATGTATCTGGAATATCTAGTCTGTCCACTGATATGTGTCTATTATTTCACAAATATCACACTCCTCTTCATTCCTGTAGACTTAAAATAAGTCTTGAAACCAGATGGTTTGAGTCTTCAACTTTATCCTTCTTTTTCAAAATTGTTTGGCTATTGCAGTTCCATTACTTTGGCATATTAATTTTAAAATCAGTTTGCTAATATGCACAAAAAAATCTGCCCCTGCAACTTTGTTGAGAATGTTTCAAATGTATAGGTCATCTTGGGAAGAATTGAAAATATAATTATTTTCTCCAAGTCCATGCACAGGGTATATAACTCCATTTCTTGGGTCTTCTTTCATTTCTTTTGGCAGTTTTCAGTAGTTTTCAACACAGAGGTCCTACAGAGATTTTGTTAGACTTAAAGCTAAGAATGTCATTTTTTCCAGTACTAATATATATTTTTAAAAATTAGATATCGAATACTTCTTCTGATATCTAAATATAGAAGTTTTATATTGATCTTGTAGCCTGTGAACTTACTAAATTAAATGATTGATATACGTGTGTGTGTATACATACATATATATATGCCATAATAATTTCTTCACAGGAAATCGTGCTAGTGAATAAACATGGTTTCATTATTGCCTTTCCAGTATGTATGGATTTTATTGTTTTTCCTGGACTCATTTCACTAGGCAGGGCCTCCAGAATGGTAAAGAGCAGATCATCTGCCTTGTTCCAAGCTTAGGTGGAAAGCTTTCAGTCTTTCCCCATTAACTTTGTTGTCAACTCTCGGTTGTTTGTAGATATTCTTTATAAAGTCGAAGAAGTTTTATTATACTCCTAATTTGTTGATCATTTTTATAATGAATGGGAGTTGAATTTTGATAAATTTCATCATATGCTTTTATTTCTTTAGTATGTTGATATGGCTGATTGCATTCAATGGTCAGTGATAAAAGATATTTTAAGATGTATTATCCGTATAGATAACAAAACACCACTGGGTTCTATTTGCTAAATTTTTTTTTTTGAGAAATATTTTACCTATGTTCAAAAGAGGTACATGTCCTGTATTTGTTTTTCTAGAAATGTCTCCCTCTGGCTTGGGTAGTAGGAAAATTATGGCCTTATAAAATGACTTGGAAAGTGTTGCCTTATATCTAAAATAATTATTTTCAAGGGGAGTCTTTGTAGAATTTATATTATTTCTCCTTTAACTGTTTTGTATTAATCCATCTGGGCATGTAGTTTTATTTTTTGGAAAGTTTCTAACTATACACTCAATTTCTTTAGCACACACAGGTGGCTTGAGTCATTCACCTCTTCAGTGAGCCTTGGTACTTTGTGGCTTTCAAAGAATTTGTCCATTTTATCTAAGTTGTAAAATACAAAGGCATAAAATAGTTACTACTATTTCATTATCATCCCAGTCTATTGTGTCGTCCCTGCATTAATACCTGATACTGATAATTTTTGTTTTCTCCCTTGTTTTCTTGGTAGATACGGTTAGAGGTTTATTAATTATATTAGTCTTTTAAAAATAGGTTTAGTTTCATTGATTTTTTTCCATTGATTTTGTTTTTAATGTAATTAATTTCTTCTTTCATCTTAATTATTCCCTTCTAGCCACTAGTTTGGGGTTTAATTTGATTTCTTTTTCTAGTTATTTAAAGTGGAAGTTTAGATCATTGATTTCTAATGTTTCTTCTTTTTCTAATAGAGAAGCATTTGATGCTAGACATTTCCCTCTAAGCACTGCTTTAGCAGCATCCCCAAATTTGTGATATGTTGTATGTTATTTTCCATTCAATTCAAAAAAATTTTTTAATTCCCTTTTGATTTCCTCTTTCACCCATGTATTATTTAAAGTGTGTGGTTTAATATATTTGATAGTCTAGATAACATTCTACTTTGATTTCTAGTTTAATTCTGTATGTTTCAAAAACATAGTTTGCATGATTTTACCCATTCTTAAAATTTGTTATGGTTTGTTTTATGAATAAGAATATGGTCTATTTTGGTGAATGATCCTGATGCACTTGGAAAGAATGTGCATTATTCTGTTGTTGGGGTAGTATTCTATAAAAGCCAAACAGGTCCAATATGCTAGTAGCGTTTTTCAGATCTTCTATATCCTTACTTATCTCCTGCTTGTTCAATTGATTACTGAGAGAGTGGGACTGAGGTCTCCAGCTATAATTGTACATCTGTCTATTCTTATGTCATGTCTATCAGATTTTGCTTCATATATTTTGTTAGACATATACACATGTATGACTGCTATGGCTGCATGGTGATTTGAGCCCTTCATCGTTAAGTAATGCTCCTCTCTACGTCCGCGGTTTTGAAATTTACCTTGTCTGGTCTCTGGTCATAATAGAGCCAGTAAGCTTTCTTTTGATCATGGCTTGCATGGCATGTCTTTTTCCACACCTTTACTTTTACGATATCTGTATCTTGATAGCCAAGTCCTTTTGATAAGTCCCTTTATGACTCTAAGTCTTGGTCTCCTTCTTTGTTGAAGGTTATATCTGTTTTGCCTGCTTCATAAGGTTATTGTGAACATTAGCAGAAATAACGTATATTCAGAATGTCACATAAATGCTAAGTGTGCTAGTTATAGAAGTTACAGGTCTGACAAAGGAAGGTCTAAGGAAGATTTTATTTGTCGGGGGCATATAGAGTGGGCAAGTTGGAGGGTGAACTAGAGGATGATTACCAAACTTGGGGGCAAGTTCAGTTATCTAGCCCTTAGGTGATGAAAATCTTTAAAGTGCTTTAGACCCGTTTAGCTATTGCTCTTTATAATGCTGCCTCACAATATTTTCTACACGTCTTCATTTGGTGATATGTTTGTGTTGTACTTCACTTTTTGTAGGTTTAATGAAAACAAGATATATATTGAAAATGCTATGCACCCACCCCAGAGGCTCTGATGTGCTCCCAGCGGTTGTACCACCCTGATGGAGAATCCTGGCTTATAAAAAATTCAGTGTTAAATAAATTTCTGAAATTTAAAGAATTTTTTTCTGCAAGACTGTTTTAGAATCTTTCATGTCAATGAACACTAAGAAAGAGGTTTTGGTTTTATTTGTGTATAGAATATTTCAAGCAACAGGTGCAAAACTATTATGCACCCAAATAAATCGCATTCCATAGGACGTGATTAATCAATTTTCCTGATGCTTTGTGTGTCTACAGTGTAGCGTATACCAAATATACTATTATACAATACAAAAACGTCCAAGCAGTACATAAAATACGAGGATGTCTAAAAGAGCAGCCCCCTTTGATAACTTCATGTTATCAGGCTCTGGGTAGGGGGGGTATATTTAGATAAACAATGTGTGTGTATCATCACTGAAATTAAACATAATTGAAATCGTGATGAAAAAATAATACGCTACAAAATCTATGATACGTCCAGACCTTTCTTGACAATTTTCCCTTACTACACTAGATAGAGGATACTAAAGCTCATAGCAATGCATCAGAGTGATAAAACTTGTTTTCACCCGCCACGTTGACTTTATCCACAATTACAGACATTAAGTAAGTAACTATGCTTTCCATTGTCCCCACATACTTCCCTAAGAGGACTACTCCTTGAGGGAAAATGTAGTTTACATAATTTTGGATGTAAAAACTTATAATAGTAAAACTCATACATTATGATATTTAAATAGTGTCACTAAAGGGGAAAAAGTGCACTCAACTTATTGGATTGTTTTTTCACTTTGGAAATTCATCAGGAAATAATCTTTCCTTCAAATGAAGCATAATAAAATCTTTCCCTTCATACAAGTACTTGAGAAAGAATGAGAAAAGGACAGAGCCTGCCATTTAGACAGATGTGCAATGGTGAAATTCTTGGCATTATGAATTAAAAAGACAATGAGCATATTTCAGAGCTACTAGAGACCAGCAATATTTCCCTAATGTGGGAGTTAAAGGACTTACGTTGAAGAAATAGCAAGGGGAAAAAGGCTTTCTTTACATACAGAATATCTCCCAGCATCTACTTATAACAGGAATGAATAAAAGAGAATTATAGAAAGAATCAGGGGGAAAATGATTTTATGTTTAAACTTCCTGTAATGTCTAACACATGGAGAAAGATAGAGACCCATGCACACTGAAAGAGTAAGTCTTTTTCAGGATTGGTTCTTTCATTTTGTCATCTTATTAACATCCTGGCTTATGGAACCTTTACACATATATCTACAGGTAGATATATAGGGTGACAAATATCAATGTGTTTACAAAACCCTGTCAGCAGATCATCCTATAAAAGTTTTTCTTAACAAGGCTAATTCTGCTTAACACATGTGAAAGTGAGACCTCCAGAACTGTTGTTCATTTTTATGACTACTAATTCTTTCTAGTTGTTACATATCTATACTGACTTTCTATATGTCCATGAGTAAGTTTAGTGTTTGGGTCTTTTAGGAATGTGTCCATGCAAAGTTTTCTAATTTGCTGGCATACAATTGTACATGGTATTCCCTTATAATCCTTTTTATTTCCGCAAGGTCAGGAACAATGCCCTCTTTCAATCCTGAGTTAGTAATATGAGCAGCCCCCATTCCCACCAGCCTAGCAGAATGTTTGTCAATTTTATTAATTTTTTCAAAGAACCACTTTTGGTTTAGTTGATATTCTCTACTGTTTTATTTCTTCTCTATTTCATTAATTTATGCTCTCAGCTTCATTATTCCCTACCTTCTAATCACTCTGTGATGAGTTTGCTCTTCTTTTTATAATTTACTAAGGTGGAAGGTTGGGTTATTAATTATAGGCATTTCTTATGTTTAATATTAGGTATTTCTTTCCCTCAAAGCATGCTGTAACTGAATCCCATACGTGTTGGCTTGTTGTGTTTTCTTTTCTTTCATCTCCATGTATTTTCTAATTTCTCTTGTGAATTATTTATTGAACTTTTGGTTATTCAGTTGTGTGTTGTTGAATTTCCATATAGTTTTGAATTTCCCTAATTTCTTTCTGTTAGTGATTTCTAATTTCATTTAGTTGGAGTCTAAAAACACACTGTGTATGATTTTAGTTTTTGTAGGTTTATTGATGCTTGTTTAATGGTCTAAAACAGAATCCTCCAAATGTACTTCAGAAAAATCGTTATTGTGCTATAGATGGATTTTAGGCCTAATGTTGGGTATTGTGTGCAGACCTTCTATTTCCTTTTTCATTTTCTCTCTAGCTTTTCTTTGCAACTTGAATGTGGGTATTTAAGTCCTCCAACTTTTATTTTGAGTTGGCTGCCCAAGTATCTCCTCTGTTACCTTAGTTGTCCGCTAACGATTGGACTGAGATTTCTTTCCATGCCGAGATCTAAGTCTCCCAGGCTTCCCCAGTGGGCCCTGTCAGGAGGGCACAGCTTCAGCTCTGAGTAGCACAGTTTAAAACCCTGCCTTACCCTTATGTCCTGCCTGTTCAGAGCTGAAGGATTAGCCAGAAGCGAGAGCTGTCGAGAATGATTCTCTGATGGTGGCAGAAATTTGAAGAGCTAATTCAGCATAAAAAGAAAGAAAGAATAAAAAAAAGACTTCCAATCCCCTTTACCCTTCTTCAGAATTTGTATCTAATTTCCCTTT
Source organism: Chaetophractus vellerosus (assembly GCA_004027955.1). NCBI lineage: Eukaryota > Metazoa > Chordata > Mammalia > Cingulata > Chlamyphoridae > Chaetophractus > Chaetophractus vellerosus. Next base: position 8,164 of record PVKH010017682.1, on the reverse strand, counting down.
TATCTAAAGGCATGATCAGACAAATCACTCAACTTTTCATCTCTTCTCCTGGCATACATTCCATGCCTATCAACTAGATGCTAACTTTGCTACGAAAGTTCAAAGAGAAAGTTCGTTTAATATGGCCAAGTTTCTTAAGTGTTTTCATAGAAAAAAAATAGTGTTTTTTAAAGTTTGTCCTCTGCTATCTCATCATATCTTCCCTTCACCACCACCCTGATAGCAATATCCCAAGGCTCATTGTTCTAAGTTGCACATAACAAACATATATGAGTAGCAGAAAAATGAAAAGACTCTGTAATTCCTGTCATATTTACACCCCATGTTACATGTATAATTCTAAAGTGTAAATGAACCAAGGTAGATCAAAACAGTGTGTGGAAATGTTCAAAGATGGAAAATGCTGTTAGAGGAGGCAGACAATATCCAATCTGTTATGGAAGCTATCACAGCAAAGACAAGGCGGAGAAGTGCAAGTAGAGCACATGAAAACAAGACAAAACAGGACTGAAGGTTGTGAGCCAGCAGTCCTTTCTCTGCCTTTGACATTGTTTCTACTATGTTGGGATCATAGTAGAAACATGTATAGCACTATGTATACTATTTCTCTGGGAAAAGCAGGCTTCACGCTGACCAAGACTTTAGTCAAGAATTTATTTTTTTTTAACAACAAAATATGTGTTGAAATTGATGTTGGGTTTGGAAAGCACTTAATGGTAGCAATTACATAACTAAAGTTTATATGGACAGAGTCCTCTACTGTTTTTTTCATCCCCAAAAGTTCACGTGTTTCTTTGATAGAAGGCAAGAAAAATAGAAGGAAAAGAAGTTTGGTTGATGGTTTGTGATCCTAATTTATTTTGTAGAACAGAGCATACAACCAAGTCCACGGTCATATCCTAATCCTTTTCTGAAGAAATGCTTTCCACAGCCACAATTTTGGCAGATTTCTTCCCATTCTGTGGATAAGTAATAAAACAAATATTTGTTGTTACTCTCCGTTTGACCATGAAAATGATCATAGCAGAAAATACCCCCCTTTCTATAAACATACTATTCATGGGTTACAAAAATATGATGATCTATTTCCAAAAATGACATTCTTAAACAAGTAAAACATTAGTTGTACAGTGAAATGATAACAATGTAGCCACAAAGTAAGACTTTAAGAAAAATAAAACAAAGTGGATACATACTGAAGGTCCACTCACCACATGTATAAAGACTCCTTTTTGGTTTAGGGGCATGATGATCAAGCTTTGTGGTAATTTCATTTACTATACAGATTCCAATAGAGCAAACATTTTACAACTGGAAACTTTTAGTACAATTCATTACTTTAAATTTCATTTTAAAATCCATCCTATCTATCATCTATCTCTCTATCTCTCTCTGTTTGTGTCCATTTATCTATCAATTGCTGGTGAGTGTAAAGTAAAAGAGTTTTTAGTTAATGCAAATTTTTATTTCCATCCTTATAATAATTATAAGAAGATATTGACAATAAAACAAAACAAAACAAACAATCAAACATTGATCATTCAAGGAGGATTCTTTCAGGTGAGTTGCAATTATGGAACAGTTGTGAGCTGTAAAATTATTTAATAAAGATAAAAAATAACTTTTTCATTTTAGCCTCCGAAGACTGCACAGAGCTGTTAAGAATGTAAAAAAAGTATATTTTCTAACCATATCACAAAACTGTTGATACTTGATATCTACACTTGATCAACCAGGCTGCTTTTAATACTATCAAGAAATCTTTCCAGTAAACTCAGAGTCACTCATTAGGAATTGACTTAAACTTATTTAATGGTGTGTTAGTGTTATTATAAAGCATTCTTTATGGATTTATGGCTCTTTGGATGGTTTTGGGTTTGGTCTTGATTAAAAGTTACACCTAGGATCAAATATCTGTTTTAGTACTAAATAGTTAAAGGTTTGCATGTTTCTTAAAAATTGGAATGTATTCTTTGGCACCACATGAAGGAGTTTTGTTGAAAAAGATGTTAATAGTGTTAGCCATCAGCTTTTAAATTTTGGTGATTTTTTTTATGGTTAAGCAAAATAAATAGTAAAACCTAAAAGAATAATATGGAGCTAATGCAGTGGTCAAATATTGATTGAGCTGATGAAATGTCTTTATTTAATTGCATTTAATGCATAAGGAATAAAGAATGTTTCTTTTGCCATATATGTCGATTTCTAGTCGTTTGTGAATATCAAATATCAAATAAAAATGAAAGGAATTTAATACTTTGCTGCTGAAAGGGGCACCTGTATGAGGCACAGATCACAAATGCAAATGCTGTCGCTTCACTTATACCTAAAAGAAGGATTTCTTATCTAATTAGGTTGAGGCAGTAGGTATTTGCATTGAGTTGACTCTGTTACATTTACATGTGGAACATGTTCAATTGTATTTTGGTGTATATTTTGAAAGATGGATGCAAAATCCTTAGCCCTGTGGCAATAAAAGAAATAAATCTAAAAAACTGTCAAATATGGTTCTCAGACAAAAGAACCTTGTTAATCCCAGCTTTGCAATGCAGCTCATTACTGCCTGTCCTCTGAAATGACTTCAGTCTCCAGAGCTTCAGAGAATTGTTTTCAATAAACTGGTTCCTGTGATGCAGATTTGCAATATTGGAAACCTAGCCGCATGATTTACTGTTGATTACTCAGAATCGTTTAAGACAAAGGCACTGCAAGTGGTCTTGATAGGGACGTGTTTACAGAGAATTTAGCCAGAAGAGCACTACTAAGTCTTTCTAGATTTGCTTTAATATTGAAAGAGGAACCACGGAGGAATTTACCTGCATATCAATATATGCCTTTCATAATCAGAAGAAAAGTTAATTGCTCAAAAGCTATTTTACAGTAGTAATTTTCTGCTGCCCTGCTAAAGGTTCCTTTTATTGTTTTACTAGTAAAAGGAATACATAGTAGATATGTAGTGACAAGTTCTTGACAAGTTGGAGGGAAAAATGACTGAATTATGTCAAGAATATTGCATATGATGCCAATAGCCACTGGGACGCTTCTTCTACTGAAATGTGTGTACATTTTCGTGTGAGTCCATTCAGATGAGGCACGACATTGCTTAAACCTTATAGACAAGAAAGCCTTCCTTTAGGCATAAGTAAGGTGAGACATAAAAACAGAAGTAGATTTTTCCTGTTTTCTACTAGAGAGTTCTTAAACTTACAATGTCTTAAATGGCTTATAGTTTTTAAACTTCCTTTAAGATACTTGGTAATAATTAGGTGACCGTGCTCCCTGAGCCAGGAGACTCGTGTGTTTTAACATTGCTTATCTCCCCATTTCAGAACTAGATCAAACTACTTGAAATCTTGTGCTAGTAAAGGTAGAGCATATAGAAAACTTGAGGAAAATCACTGAGCATAAATTGTATATATAGATGAGGTAAAAGCTGACACCATATAATGAACCATGTAGTCAATAAAGCACTAGTGTAATATATCCTCTGCTCTTAGCACTATGCTACAATTTAGAAGATACCATGCCCTTTGAACAAAGGAGCTCAGTTTTACAGGAGGGTTGTAGGTATGTTTGAAGCATATATGAGTTGAAGAGATGTCCAAAAGAAGGAAAGAGGCGACTTCTTAGATACAGTCATTTTTTGTGTTAGTAAGTGAATTTATATGGCTATGGATCCCAAAAGTTGCTCTTTAAAAAACAATTACATCAAAAAGCATCATTCAAATAGACAAGGGAGGTTAAAATTTAAAATTTAGAAAATTTCATAATTATATCTTGCATATATTTTCATATTTCTAATATACCCAAGTTACCATTTTCATTAGTCATAATAATTTAGGGAGTTAGCTTAACCATTAAGAAATTTTTGAGTGAAAAACAGAGGAAAATATGTGATTCATTTTGTTCCTTAAAAATAATTCTCAAAAAAGGAAATTTGGTGTCTACAATTTTTAAACATACCATGAAGAAGGCAATTCAACATGTAGAAGGAAAATATAAAACTAGACAAAAATAGTAAAAGGAGCCATTTCAGGGCTGGCAACAAATGAGAAATGTTTGCTCATTAAAAACAGTGGTTGCATCAAATTTACCAGCTGAAGTTGGTGGAACCAGTTCAGCGTGAACAGCAAAACAGCCAGAAAGGCCCACTTTACATGGGAGGGCTCACATAGAAGGCCTAAGACAATATATTCTCAATACATCATTGAACAACTGATAAACCATGCGTATGTGCAGGAGAAGCCAGGGAGCCCAATAAAAGTTGAAACCCTGGTAAAGCCTATGAATATGTTGCATCTTTGAATGCATTCCTCAATCCAAAAGGTTCTTAGGTGGGAAAGGGTGAAACATTTTTGGATTGAGTTGTTTGAGCATAATTCTACATAAATCATTTTATAAACAATTGGTGCATGGAAGACCTCAGGAAGCCAGCCAAATACAAACACATAAGCAAAACGCCTGAGAAGAGACATTAGCAGCTGCACGCATTTTCAGTTTGAGTCCAGGCAAGATAATTTATTACTAAAACAAAATAAACAAAATAGAACTAACATCCTTCAGAAGAACAAAACAGAATCCAGAGTTGCTATAATGTATTACATGCAATGTTAGTTTTCAACCCCAAAATAATATTAGACAAAAAGAATCAGGAAAGTGCCAGGCATATTCAGGGGAAAAAGAAAACATGAAGAAAAATATCAGTAGAAACTGATTCTGAGTGGGTGCAGATGTCAGATTTAGCGGAAAAATACTTCAAATAGATATTATAAATAGTCTGAAGATTAAAGGAGAATAGTTTCAAATAGTTAATATAAAATTGCTAAACATGAGTGAATAAAGAGCAAATCACAATGGAAAAATAGAAAGTATAAAAAAAGAATCAAATGAAAATTCTAGGGCTTAAAAAGTATAATACGTAAAATGAAAAGTAATTAGAGGGCCTAATAGTAGATTTGAGACTGTAGAAGACAGACTCAATAAACTCAACAGTAAGTGAATATAATTCATCCACTCTCAAGGCCACATTAATGAAAAAGAGAATTAAGAAAATGAAAGCTTCAGTAACATTCCAATATATGAATAATTAAAATTTCAGAAAGATATGGGAGAAATTTTGGGCAGAAAATATTTTTAAATGGCCAAAACATTCCCAAATTTTATGAAAAGATTTACAAATGTTCTTCAAAGAAGATAAACACTAAGAAAACCACAATTAGACATATTATAGACAAACTACAGTAATTCACAGATAAAGTGTAATAAGGGGAAAACAATTCAGTTATGGCTAATATGATATTGTAATTACTAGAACAGGCCTGAAAATAGTCATTCAAATATAGACAACTAAACACAGAGAATTAAATGGGTACAATAAACATTCACTTAACAAAAGAAAAAAATCAGTAAAGGAAGAACAGAAAAACAAAAAAAGAAATGAAACATATCGAAAAAAATTAAGTGGTAACCTTACTATGTTATCAACAATCACATAAAGTCACTAAACACTCCAAATAAAAGACAAACATTATTAGATTGGTTTAAAAAAGAAAAAGAAGATCACATTCTATGAGGTTCTAAAACAGATACACTTAAAAGGCAAAGACACAAATGGGTTGAAAAAGATATAGCACGGAAAGAGCAAACAGCATTGCCTACATTAATATTAGAGAAAATAGACTTAAGGACAAGGAAATTTTATAGAAACACAGGAGGCAATTTCATAAAGGTAAAAAGGTCATAAATTCAGATGACATGATTATAAATTTACTTCCACCTAACAACAAAGCTCCAAAATAAATAAAGCAAAATCTGAAATAATTGAAAAAAGATAAATGCAAAAAATTATATTTGGAAAATTTAATATTCTTCTCTAGGAATTGATAGAACAGGTAGTAAACATCTTTAAGTATATAGAAGTCTCAAACAATAATACCAATCATCATAAACTAATGGACATTATAGAACACCACCCTTCAAAAACCTTAAGAATGCATCTATTTTTCAAGCACTCATGGAATATAGATAGTATAGTTAATATATAAAACATGCTCAAAATATTTGAAATGATTAATATAATAAATGTCCTCTGACAACTAAGTATTAACATAGATATCAATAACAAAGAACTCTAGGAAACCACCTTATAGGTGTAAATTAAACACCATATTTCTACCCATTGATCAAAGAAGATATCACAAAGAGAGTTAGAAAAATATTTTAAATGAAGGAAAATAAAACATAACCTGCCAAAATTTGTAGAATACAGCTAAAGCAGCACTAAGAGGTAAATTTAGAGCTTTGAATATTATGTTTGAAAAGAAATCTGAAATAAGTTATCTAGGCTTCCAACATAATAAGCTAGAAAAAAGAAGTATGAATTACTTTAAAGTAGAATGAAAGAAATAGTAAAGATCACAGCAGAAATCAAAATATGGAAAATAGATATTATCAATGAAAACAAAATCTGGTTCTTTTAAAACATCCGTAAATTTGATATATTCTAGCTAGACTAAGGGGAAAAAAAGAGAAATAAATTACCGTTAGCAAGAATGAAAGAGGGGCCCTCATTACAGATCCTATAGACATTATAAACTTAAGAGAATGTTATGAACAACTTTTTACCAATTTATTTAAAACCTCACTGAAATGTGCAAATTCAGTGTGACTCAAGGTGAAATTGAAAATATCAATATCCTTATAACGGATAAAGAAATTTTATTATCAATTTAAAACCTTGCCACAAAGAAGAGTCCAGGCATGAATTACTTCTTTGGATATTTTTTCTAGCATTTAAAGAAGAAATAATGACAACTCTATGTGTACCCTTTCAGAAAATTGAGAGGTAGAAATGTGTCCCAACTCATCTTATGAGGCCAATATTACCATAATTCCAAAGCCAGACAAAAATAAAAAACCCACCAACTAATATTCCTCATGAACTTAGCTACAAAAAGCCTTTATAAAATGTAAGCCAAATACATTCAAAGAATAATATATGATGAGCAATTAGACATTACCCAAGCAATGGCAAAATGGTTTAACATCTAAGTCTATCAGTGCAATTCCCTATATTAATTAAATAAAGTAGAAAATCATATGAATATTTCCATGGATACAGAAAAAACATTTACCAAAATTCAATGCCCATTTAACAAAGGAGAAAAAATGCCCTCTCACTCATCTACGAAGAGAACATGAAAACTGGCATATACGAAAGCCAACAGGAAACATAATACTTAATTTTGGAAGACTGAATGCTTTAACCCTGAGGTCCAGAACAAGGCAATGATGTCCGTTTTCACCACCTCTGTTCAGCAGTTTACTGGATGTCCTAACCAGTAACTCAGGTAAACAAAAGAAAAACTAAAAGGAATACAAATTGGAAAGGAAGAAGTAAAATTATCTTCAATTAAACGTACTGTAATAATGTACATAGAATATCTTGATTAAATTGCAAAAAAGCTATCAGAACTAAGTGAAATTATCAAGGCTACAGGAGAGGATATCAGAACAAAAATTTCACTGCATTTCTTTATACTAGAAGTAAACCATGTGAAAATGAATGTCATAGAAATGCATTTGTAATAGCCTCACCCTGACCTCAAATAGCCTTGCTACTTTTCTGCACCTGCTGGCATGATTATCTCCCAGACCACATCACTGCACAGAAGTATTCCATCTCTGAAGCTATAAACCCTGAGTTCGCCTCTACTGTTTGTCTTTCCCTATTTCAACATCCTATCCCCAAATAAGACCCAATACCTGAGCTGGACATGTCATTACCCATGATCTCTGTAAAGTAGCACACAACAAATGGAATGCTAGTATTAGGGTCGAGGAAGGCGGGTAGAGATGAGGAAAGGTGAGCAGAAGCAGACAGGTTAGACGGGGAGCTGAGTAATGCAAGCACGTGCCCAAGCTGAGAGGAGAGCGAAGAGGCTATGCAAAGCACAGATACTCAAAGGGCCGTAAGGTATCTGGGGAAATGGCAAAAACTTCCTTTTTGCTGGAATATTGGTGGGAGAAGAAGTAAAAGTAAGTGAGATCTACCTTTAGAGCATTATGCCTAAGGGGTTATTTGGGGGCAATGGAGAGATTTGAAAGGTTCGGGAAATGAAAGTAAAGACAGGATGGAAGATTCATTAATGTGGGAAATAGTTGA
>PVKH010017681.1:0-15354 GCA_004027955.1 Chaetophractus vellerosus | reverse complement strand
AAAGAAAAAGAAAGGAGGAAAGAAAGAAAAGGAATAAATAAGAAATTAACACATGTGTTCCAGGGAGCAGGGAAAACAATGAGCAAGACCATCATGTGAATAGAACCAACTGGCTTTCTGGAGTAGATAAATGCTCAAGCAAGATACAACAAGTTGGGAAAGCGCCATAGATTCATGTATACCACAAATTTTGATTTAAAAAAAGTTGCTCTTTTATTGTTTAGTTTTCAATGATGGAGCCCACCCCTTATCAGACCCATTCCATGGCTATCAATACCACCCAGTCATGCATATCCCCTTTCTCTCCCACCCCATATACACACTCCAGCCTCAAGGGGAAGAACGAAGGAGATCTTCATGTCTTGAATTATAATAAAAAATATTTACCTTATTTGATGGTTTAGATTTTTAAATCAGCCAATCTTTATAAAATGTCTGGCACATGGAAAGCTCAAAATGTCTGTTGCTGCCTGTGCTGTTACTACAACTACCACGATTGTCCAAGGTAGTATATAATCTAGGTATTAACAATTATGCATAATGAGTCTTGTGTGGTGTAACGAAAAGAGCTGATCTTGGAATCACATCAGCTTGGGTTGAATGTCACTTATTGATGACCATGAAAGTTTGGCCAACTTAACATCCCTGAATCTCCATTCTTTTATCTGTAAAATGGGACAGTATTATTTACCTCATAGGACTTTTGTAAGGAATCAATGTAAAGTATCTTGGAAATGGTAGGTGGTTAATAAATGTCAATGCCTTTACCATTTCCTCCTACATATCCCTTATGAGCCTCTACTATAGACAAGAGGATACCACACTTGAATAAGTGGGCTTTAGCCTCAGACATCACTTCCTACTCTGAGTGATTGATAGAAACCTGTTATCTCTTTCTGAGCAGCACCTGCTGTTGACTGCCACACAAGTGTCCCCTGGAGCATGCAGTTGGCAGATAGTGTGGCTTTATTGCTCACAGTCAACTGACCATTTCTCTGGAGTGAGGAAACCCAAATAAAGCACGTAAACCAATATTTGTCAGCCAATGCAGAATACAGTTCTGGATGGACACAAAAGTGATCACACCCTTAACTATTCCGCTTTCAGCAGCTTTACACCCTTACACCACACTGAAATTCCCATTCATTATAATTGCATATCTAAAATGCCCCATTTTTATGTTTATCTTTAAAGGCAGCTGTATTCTTAAATTGGTTTTGCAGGTTTTCTTCCAGGTAATTTCCAACCATTCTATAGTTTAAAACTATTGTACAATTTTTTTTTTCTTACTACAATCCTTTCCCTCTCTGACTCCCAAAAGTTTCGTGCCTGTGAGATTTTATGTGAATAATAATGTGAGTCTTATGCCAGTTCTTCAAAGATCTCGGAAGGAACGGCATGGATTTGGTAATTGGATAAGGTCCTTCTATCAACGTGAGTCCTATATCCGTTAAGCCTCGGTTCCTTTAATTGTGAAATGGAGATAATAATGCATACCTGTGAAGGATTATTGAATCTTAATTGAACAAATGAATGGAAAATGCCTAGCACATGGTTGATGCTCAATACTTTTTAATACTCTTTCACACACTGAGATTCCTCAGTCTATCTTCTTAATCCACCTATAATCACTTTTACTGGGAAACTATTATCCATTTCCTTCTCCATCTACTATATCTTTTTTTTTTTTCACTGCTAGACTCTACCTTCAAATTGACTTTGCCTGTCATGAATCCACAGTACCTCAGAGAAGTGTTATTGGTGAGCAAACGGCTCATGGAACTCCCCAGCTGTATAATTCTAAAGCCTCAATGCTTAGTGGTGGGAGTTGGGAGAGAAAGGATGCTTCCGGGAGACAAGAGGCCAAACTATGGTCTGACCTTCTGTGTCACCACCAGTGGCCTGACAAGCCAGAACATGTACTGGAAACTCACTGGGCTCAAAGCTTCTGATTAGGCTCTGTGAGTGATTACAAAGGAATGAGACATTTGGCCCCCTGCTGTCTTCTGTGTCCACCAGCTGCTTAGAAGCCTCTAGCACGGAGAGAAGAGGCTGGGGAGTAGAAGTATGTTGCACCACATTGCATTCTACTTCAGGAGCTAATTTTAAGCTGGTGAGAATTCTATCTTTATCACAGAAAATATTCATTCCTGGGGTAAAGGACTTGGTAGTTAACCAGATCCAAGGTACCCGGGGAGCCTTGTAAATCACAGAATTGCTGAACAACTTGGAAACTCCACTGCCAGGGAGAGTATGTATTCCGGTCACAACAGAGCACAAGAGCCTTTTGTAAGCGAAGAGAAGGTAGGTGCTGTGCAATTGCTCCACAGAGAGGACAAAATCTAGGACACAGTTACGATAAATCCACAGCTAAAGCCATCCTGTTGTCTTTATTTTCTCAATCATTCTTTTTAAATTTTCTGATTTTTTATTTGTCATTTGTGCATATTGCCTGATCAAAAGGAAAATCTCTGGCCACAGAAGAGGATGGGGTGGTAAAGGGAGGCATGCAGCCTAGGGAGGCTGAGTAGCTCTTGTTTAGCTGTGTTGTGAATTTGGCCCTGTGTCTTGCCAGAGAAGAGCTCTGAATAGTAGGCTGTTCCATTCAGAGATAATGTGGAGCATGATTTCCCCTGCTGTCTTAATTATTTCTAAAATGCAAACTTGCAAGGGCTGACTCACGTGCTTGAATTCAGGAAAAAACCCAAGCCCTCCCATACAGTTGGGAGCTTTGTTCTCCTGGTTTCCTTCTGTGCTTCTGTGGGTTTCAGTCTTCCCAGGATAACTAGATACTTGTAGAAACTAAACTGAAGCTGGAAGATTAGTCCAGGTGGGTTACATGTCAGTCATTTCATACAAACCTTTGAAGGTGGATGTGTGACAGGCATTTTTAATTATTGATAATGATACTTTCATTTCTATGGATCTTTTCTCCTAAGGATTTTCTGATTTCAGGAAGCATTAGAAGGCTATTGCTATTCATCCCATCTTATTTATTAAAATTTGGGTTGAGATGATATGCAAATAAGTATCTAAAACTTTCTATTAAAATTGCATTTTGTACACAGTTCCATCATTACGTTTCTATATTGCCAATAGGAAACACTTTATTTCAATCGAATTATATTCTTTTAAAGACAAAATTCCAAACTTAATTTGTAACTTAAAACAATAATTAAAAACAACTAACAGGGAACCAGCTGTGGCTCAATTGGTAGGGCTCTGATTTACCACATGGGAGGCCCTGGGTTCAGTTCCTGGGGCTTCCTGGAGAAGGCAAGCCACCACAAGCAGGCAAGCCACCGCGTGGTGAGATGGCTCAATGGAATACCGCAGCAGGGGGAGACAAGCAGACACAGAAAAACACAAAGCAAATGAACACAGCAAGCACAAGCAGCAAGGGGGGGATATATAAATAAATAAAAATAAATCTTTAAGGAAAAAAACTAACAGATTCAATAATGCTTACAAGCAATTTTAGTAAAGGAAAAAACTCCAGATATAAGTCAGAAAAACTAGGTTTAATTTAGTGGTGTCACTTTGGAAAATATCCTTTAACCTTTTCAGCCTCAGTGTCTTTGTGTGTAAAATAAGAATGATAATATCTACTTGAATGAACTGTGAGTGTAAGGATTGAAATGTGATCAAGTGTGTAAAAACTAGAAAGTGAAAGAGTTTATGATAATTATTGTTTTTCTGAACAAGTAGCATATAGAGACTAATATTCACAGAATTGAAGGATAGCTAAGAATAAAGGTTCATATTTAAAATCCATGGATAAGGTTGCAAAGATAAGCTTCAGGAAGTCCATGAATCCTCTGAAACAATTTGCAAAAAAATTGTACATGTGTGTATGTTAGAACTCTGGTTGTTGGTGACAGAAACTGAACCTGCACTAGGTTATCTGAAAGGACTTCAGTAAGTCCAGGGGAAAGCCTGGGTACCCTGGGGACAGGTGGAACCAGCCTGGAATACAACCAGGACTCTCTCTCCACCTAGTGGAGTTTTAGGTTTGCACCTTAGATTTGCATTATTCACTTTTGCACAGCTGACCAACTTTTTCTACACTTTGAGGGACATGCAGTCAGATGACTACATTACCTGTGCTAGAGAGGAACTGAAACTTGTGTTCTTTCTTTCTAAGTTAAGAAGTCCCAGGAAAGGACACCAACCATTCCACCTTGGATCAGGACCAATCACTATTGTCAAGGAATGATGATGGTGACAATTTGAACAACAAACAGTAGGAGAAAAAGCATTTCCCGGTGGAAAAAAGGGCTTGGGCATAGTTCTGGGGAGGCAAAATTCATATACATGGATTATTTTTTGAGGATTCTTTCCCATATTTTCTAATATTTTCAGTCACCATAGATAGAAGAAATACATATCTATAGATTCGAGAATTAAAATGTTTCCCCTTCTGTTGTGATAGATATTTGTTAAATAAACCCAACATTTCTGTGGCTATGTAAAAACTTATTTAACCTCTGTTTTATGACTATAAAATTTATGCCAAATATTATGTTATTAATAACCTTTCCATAAATAAATTATTAATATTTCAATTGACATGTATGGAAGGTGCCAAGATTTAACAATTCTCAATAGGCAACATAGCCTTTGTAAAATTTTCTACTATCTCTAAATAAATGTCAGTTTAACTCAAGAAATATTTGATTACTTATTATAAATAATATACTAAATTATAAATAAGATTTTAAGCTAGACCGTGTCAAAAGAAAGTTGACCTTTGGGGAAAACAATCCTTACAATCCCTAATACATAAAGGGTAGAGTTCCTAAAATTGAGAAGAAAAAGTCCAATAACTCAAGAGTAAAATGAGCCAAAGATAAAAACTGACAATTCACAGAAAGAGAAATGTAAAAGATATTTAACTTAGCCAAAAGTAAGACAATTCACATTAAAACTGAAAAAAGATATATTTCTTACATATCAGAATGGCCAAAAATTGAAATTCTTGGTTGAAATCTTTGGTCATGGGGAAATAGGACCCTCATACCTTGCTGGCGGAAAGAGGAAATGATACAACCTTTGTGAAGGAGAATTTTGTAATATCCAGCAAAACTTCACATACATCTACCCTTTGACTTAGCAATCCCACTTCCAGCAATGTATTCCACATACACAAAAATATGAAGTGCAGTGTGCCACTGATATTCATTAAAGCTTTATTTGTGATGTCAAATATTCACATTTCAAAAGAAAAAAATGAAAGGATAATCTTCCAAATTAATTAAATTCAACAATAATGGTTAGTTATACAAGAAAGAAGAGCACAGGTTGAAGGAAGGAGACAGGATTGAAGTAAGGATTTGTGTTATAATTTTGACATTGGAAACATGTAAATGTGTTATATAATTTAGAAAAAATGAATCAAATAGGAAGAAATTATTTTAAATAAAAAATAAATGAAATAGACCTAACTGTTGGCTGCATAACAACACAGAGGCAAAAATTACTTCAAATGTCAAAATGATAATAATGGCTGGGCATTTTTAGGGGCATATGATCTAAACACAAAACAAGAAATATTAAGCTACTTTTAGTAGTCATTTATTTTCATTTTAAAATTATAATACTTATATATAAGATAAAGCAAATAAGTTAGTGTTCATAAAGAAGGAGATATTCAGCATCAGAAAACAGGAAAGATACATATATAAAATCAATGAAGTTAGGTAAAAACATACAATCTTAAATTTGATTGGAAATGATAAATTTTTTCAAAAACATTTATTTTCTGACTCTTTTAACAGAAAAGACCCAGCAGTAATGAGAACTCATGTCGTTTCTAAATACTCTTTTGCACTAAAATGTTCCAGGAATCTTGGTGAAAGAGTTGATTCTAAGACTGAGGCAGAAAATGTGAAGATGAATCTGAGACATCTTATTTTACAAGAAAACATGGAAATTATCTACACCAATGGCCTCATGTAAAAAGAAAACACAAACTACCTGGAAAGGTCATCCATTGGCCTAAAATAAGATAATTTGAGCATTGAGATGGGTAAGTTCATATTCAACTTGGTTAGGCTATGGTGACCAGTTGTTTGGTCAAGCAAGCACTGGCCTGATTGTTACTGTGAAGATGTTTCATGGATTTAAATCATCAGTCAGTTGATTGAATCTATGGCTAATTACACCTACAATCAACAAAGGAGATTGCCTTCAGTAGTGAGAGAAATCTTATCCGATCAGTTGAAGGCCTTAAAGGGAGAACTGATGATTTCCGGAGTCAGAAAGATGAATTTCTATCTCTACTTCAGCCAGCCGGCTTCTCCTGGGGAATTCATAGAAACTTTCATCAGAGTTCTCAACTTGTGGCCTACTCTATGGAATTTGGACTTGCCAATCCCCAAGGTCATGGGAGTCAATTCCTATAATAAGTCTCATAATGATTATGTAATATAAACATATCCTGTTGGATCTGCTTCCCTGGAGAACCCTCACTAATACGAGCATAAAGGAGAAAAACAACTGCAATGGATTGAAACACATAAAGTATATAGAGATGCATTAGTTCAACATTCTCAAGAAAAAATACTCCCTGATCACCACTGGAGGGCACTAGACCCAATCTCATTACTCTAAAAATCAACTGAGGAAGAATCAGACATATATTCTGCATTTCCTGTACAAACTATATTTTAGATTCACTAAATAGTTAATGTGTGAATGTTCTTCTTTATAAAATAATTTCCGCTAATAAATGCAGGAAGAATGATAGAATTAGAAATTCATCACCTTGAACCCCGAAATTATCAATAGATCTAGGCAAAGATGTTCAAACTATGTCTAGGCAAAGATGATCAATCTATGAGTGTGAAACCATTACTTGAAATGTAGATGGGAAACTTTGTAATGGAGGAATCAGTCTGACGGTACCTTGAATCCCAAATCTTATCATCACTAAAAGTGAGCTAACCAAAACATCATGTGCCTTCTCATGTAATACAATAGAAACTACAAAGCTATTCAAACCTCTAGATCAATCTATCTGTTTGCAGGGAATATAGAAATTGTATTTCCTACATATTGAAAACATCCCTATGGTATTATTTAGATAATAATTTAATCATACACATACACACACACACATATATATCACTCTTGTAATATAAAAATTAACCATATTGGCAAACTACATTGGATAAGCATTCCTAAAATTTTTTAACATTCAAAGCATGAGGTTCACATTGCTTTCCAATTTATAGTTATCAAGGTCTGTGTTTTTCTTTCTATTTTCCTTTTTACCACAAAAAGGCAAAAAATAATTAAAATCCATCGATAGGCTCTTAATCCAGTTTGGGCAATGATATAGAGCTTGCCTACCTTTGAGCTCCATTTGGAACTTGCTGAACCTATTTGATCCAAGCCATTTCCACCTCTTCCCCACAGTTGTTTGTATCCTACCATTTTAGTTTTTCAGCTGCTAAAACAAATACCATACAATGGGTAGGTTTAACAAATACCATACAATGGCTCATAGTTTCAGAGGCTATAAGGCTTGTTTCCTCCCGGGGTCAGTATCTTCTGGCTGGCTGGCAATCTCTGGAGATCCTTGGCTTTTCTGTCAAATGACAATGCAAATGGTGGCACCTTCTCCTTTCTCTTCCGGGTTCTGTTGACTTTCAGTTTCTTGCTGCTCCTCCTGGCTTCTCTCTCCATGGCATTCTCAATAAGGCCTCCAATTATGGGATTAAAAGACCCATCCTGATTCTTTTGGGCCATACCTTAAATGAAGTAACCTCATTAAAAGGTTGTATTTACAATGGGCTCATACCCACAGGAATGGATTAAGATTGAGAACATGCTTTTCTGGAGTACATTAACTCCAAGTCACTACATCTACAAACACAGGTTAAGAGTGTTCCACTATTGTCTTCTGTGATTGTCCTCCAAGCTCCCGGAAGTTAATTTTGCAGGTTTCAGTGCTGGAGCTTTTGATGTTTTCTCATAAAATGATAACGCTGTCATGACTGCTGTCAGGCAAAATAAGACATCATTACACATAACTTGCTGCCTGATTACAGAGATGTTAAATCGTGAGAAAGGAAAATGCGAGCTTTAGGATTGCTGAAATATGGTAGTTAATAAAAAAAAGATTTGCTTAGACATCATAAGCATGTGGAGACAGAATCATTGAGTACCTAGTAGAGGGCCTGGATTTAAATCTTCTCACTTATTGTGTGTCCAGGGAATATCCCTTTTCCTCCTACTATTTTTCCTTCCTCCTCGCCTCCCTTGCTACCCCCCTCCCTCCCTCCATGTCTCTCTTACTTCTTTCCTATACATATTTATTGAGAGTCTAATGAACCAGATACTACTATAGAGGCTTGGAAGTTATTAGTGAATAAAACAAAGATCCTACCCTTATGCAGATTGATTTTAGTTTTAAAGAAAGAGAAGCACTTGGACAATTGAAGGGGGAAAGAAAGGCATTTTAGATGAGTGGAATACCACTTGTAAGTCAATGAGGTTGAACTAAAAATAAGATTTTACCCCTAACATCCACATCTGGACCCTTTAGAAGTGCTTTTCTGACCTTCAAATCTTTATTTGTGTATTACATAAGTAAATCATGTATGTGTGCATGCATTACACTTTAAAATTAAAATACAGTTGGAGTTATTTGCTATAGACATATCATGTATTCTTCAAGGTGAAAAAGAAAAACTTCTGCCTAAAATGATGATCAGTGAAATGCAAAAGGGCAACAGCATGGAAAATGACACATAAATGAGATTTATAAAATTATCTTGGTTATATTTCTCTAAGGTGTTGTTTGCAGCCCAGATGACCCTCTCATTTAGCGCATGAGTTCTTGGTTAATGAAGTTGCCTTTGGAGTTACTTTGTTGTCATTCATGTGTGTTAAGGATTTTATTTTTCCTCCCTAACTCCACGGAAAATATATATCATCCCAGAATGAACATTGTCATTTCGAACTTGAAATATTTCCCTGAATTCTTCATATAGGGAAAGATCTATTTTTGTACATGGAATATTTTTCCTTTGCTTGCTATCACAGCCTAAAGAGCACATCATTTCTCAGCAATTTAAATTTAAATGAATCAGTGTGCTAACTTTGATTTGCCTCTGTTCCTTCATATCCACGTAAGTTTGCATTAATCAAATTAATAATAAGGGGATTAAACTTTCTAGTTTCTAAGGGAGGGACATGCCAGTGATATTAAACATTGCATTTGGAAAAATTGCCCTTGCATGTTAATTATAATGCCTGAGATGCAGAAGTTCAAGGAAATGATACTCTAACCATGTGTGATTTTAATTTTGCAACATCTTCCTTGTAGAAAGGAAAAATTGCATTGTAATGTGCTTTCTAATCAGACTATGCATTAGTTTAGATCTATGATCCCAAATCTTTTAAATCCACCATCACCAGCAGTAATTGCAATGATTCTATAAAGCTCTGTTTGCAAAGCTACCTAGCAGGACACAGCAGAAAATGGAGATATTTACCAAACCCACTTTTTAATATCGTGCAACATAAAGCTCTTCTCATTAGTTGTAATGGTGATGGATATATTGTGCTACCTTCTATTGATGTGTGTGTACGTCTGGTAGAAAAGGAGAAAAGTGGGAGGAATGATAAGAAATTACTACAAACATAGTCCTTATCTATAATCATCTAATTTCTTCTGGCAGCTTTACTGATATCACTTTTCCTTTTTAAGATCAGATGTAAAAATAATGTTGTGATTAAATCAACAGTTGTTTTTGATGCTATATTGTCCACTCAATGACTTTCTGTCTAAAGAACCAGACACCCAAACTGAAAAACAGGTCCTCATTTTTAAATTCTCTACCAGACTTTGTTTGCCAGGGCTGCTGTGACAAATACCATACATTGAGTTGGCTTAACCAATGGGATTTACTGTCTCATTGTTTTGAAGACTAGAAGGCCAACATCAAGGTTTTGGCAAGACCATGCTTTCTTCTGAAGTTGCTAGTATCTGGTGATGACTGTCCTCCATTGCATGGCAATATCCTTGGTATCCTCTTGGCTTTCTCTGACTTCTGGCTTGTACGTATTCTGTCTTTTCTGGTTTCTTGTTTCTACTGACTGCATCAGCATTTTCTCTTTTTATAAGGCCTTTGGTAATACAGATTAACACCCACCCTGATTCAATCTGGCCACACGTGAACTAATAATAACATTTTCAAAAGGTTCTATTTACAAATGGGCTCATATACTCAGAAATTCGGTTTAGATTAGGAACATGTCTTTTGTTGGTGTACATGATTCAATCAACCACACTGCCCCTGGGTAGAAACTTGGGCAGGCCCAGGAATTTTTGGCTCATTCATAAAGTTGTGCAGTCACTTGAAATCACCGAAGTCTCATTTCAGTAAAGGTAAATGTCCATTCCAAGATATTATTCAACCACTCAATTTTCACTGTGAGGTAAGACTTTTCTTTTTCCATTTTGCTCCAGCTAAGGCTTAGGCACAGAAGTGAGATGTGACTGCTTCATTCCCCAGTCTCTATCCCTTCCTAGCTTTGAGTCTGTAGTTTTACCCTCTTGACTTGGAGCATTGGCAAGGAGGAGGGCAAAGACTAGAGAAGTTTCTTATTTGCTGATGATTTCAAGATCTCTGGCCTTTGGAGATATTTAAAGATTTCCCTTTCTTTATTTATTTCATTATTAATTTTTCTCTCCAACATAGCATATCATGTCACAGAGTTACAGTGGACTAGGATAAGAAGGAAACATTCAATTGAACTGAATGTATTGGAGGAGGTGATGTTACTCCAAATGATAATCCATCAATCTTAGCTGTTATGGATGGACTCATGTTCCCTACAAAGACATGTTAAAGTCCTGATCCCTGGTTCTGTAAATGTGAACATGTGTAAATAGGAACTTTGAAGATGCTATTAATTAAAATGAGGCCAAACTGCATCAGGGCAGGCATTAATCCAATATGGCTGGAATTATTATAAGCAGAGGAAATGTGGATGCAATCAGGAAGATCCAGACAGGGAGAGAGATGGCTTGATGATGGAGATGAAGATTTAGTTATAAATTGCCAGCAAGGCACCACCAGAACTCTACAGATTTCAGAGAAAGCATGAAGCTGCCAAAACCTTGATTTTGGACTTCTAGCCTCCAAAACTGTGAGACAATATTCTTATCATTTAAGCCAACTAGTCTGTGGTACTTTGTTACAGAAGCCTGGCAAGCTAAGCTCCGAACTGGGTCACCGATGTCCACATTGGTATTCAACATAGTAGACAAAAATTAAGATGAACTCTGATAAATATATATCTGAACTCATACTTATGTGTACCTACTATATATGAGGTACAGTGATACTTTTACTATAACAAGCTTTGACACTGTATACTAGCCCTCTGATGACAGCACAGACCTGATTTTGGCTAAAATGAGACTGGGTGGCATAATCCCCTAGCAAGTTTTTCATTTATGAAAAGAAGAGCATTTCCAGGAATAACTACAAGCAACAGGTCAGCACAAGGAATAATCTGTAAGGCAAGATATCCTCAGCATGTCAGAAACCCTCAGAGATTTTGCTTTTTTGAGGCTGAGAAAAGACACTGTAATTTCATATTTAAAATGTCCATGCTGAATGGCAAAGACCCAGGATGCACTTATCAACTGCATTGAATGTGCCACACTAATGAAGGATGTTTATGTGGGAGGGTGTGAGAGGTGTGGGGAGTGGGGCATATGGGAATCCCTATATCTTTTGTGTAACATTTATGTAATCTAAGTATCTTTTTTTTTTTTTTAAAAAAAAAGGTACTCAAAACCACACACACACACAA
Source organism: Chaetophractus vellerosus (assembly GCA_004027955.1). Taxonomy (NCBI): domain Eukaryota; kingdom Metazoa; phylum Chordata; class Mammalia; order Cingulata; family Chlamyphoridae; genus Chaetophractus; species Chaetophractus vellerosus. Next base: position 3,519 of record PVKH010017681.1, on the reverse strand, counting down.
ATCACTATTTCTATGCCTAATGCCTCAAACTTCAGAAACTACCCTCTCCGCTGGCATTCATTTCCCTGCAGTAATCTCCAATCTGCCCTCAATAATGGGTCACAGAGTCTTCTTTATCTTCATTTTATGTGTGCATTTTATTCTTTAAGTGACAGCAAGTTCTGATGTAAGTTAAATAGTGTTGCTGCCATTTTCCAGATGAGATAGATGCACAGGACATTAGGTAATATGCTCAAGGCTTCACTGCTAATAAATTGAAGATTCCCATCCATCTAGAAGTCCAATCAAATTTCTCCCTGTTTCTGAAGACCATGACCTTTCCATTAAATCAATAAGCTCCTTTGTCCCTCAAGCATGCCCTGTGCCATTTGTGGGACTCAAGAACAAGGTATCCCTACACACACCCACACACGCATCATCACCACCATTTCTTCATCCAGATCTGCATAGCTTGTAGGAAATTTTGTATGTAGGCAAAGTTGTATGTATTTGTAGATATGTTTAATAAGTCCCTCTCAAATGTTTGCTATTTAAATAGTCCACCCATATTTCCATTTCCCTACACTGAATCTTCCTGCTGAACAATTTTATAGGTCTAGAGAACCTGTGCTTGAAATGTGAAAACATAAGGAAAAGGTTAATGAAAGCAGTGAGAAAACTTTTTTTTATCTCTTTTTGGGCCATTGCCTGTGATCTTTTAGATTCATGTCCCGATTTAGAGCCTGGGCACCTAAGTGCTTCCTGATTTGTATGATTTTCCTAATGACCAATGACATGAATTACTGAAAACCTAATTAGGCCTTTTGAGCTGAGAAGATTTTTTAAGAGACTCTGACATTTGGTGAGGAATGTGGTGTCAGCAGAATATAATTTCTAATTTGGGGAAAGGTATTGGCATGTAATTATGTGGGCATACAGAGTGAGCAATTATATGAGTCTGTCTTGAATGTTCAACTCTTGGAACAATGAAAAAGGACAAATGCAGTCCAGAGCCAAGTGGAACATATAATGTGTCCAGCCTTCCAAGAGACTGTAAGATTTATGTACTTAGGAAAGATCTCAAAATAGCTACCTGACATTACTATAATCAATTCTTCTGTGTTGAAACCAAAGTATATTTGATAGCATTTAGAAGAGTTGGAGGTAATAGGGAGTGAATATTTATCCCAGAAATGTCAAGGAATTGGGGAGCATTTCAAAAGCAAAAAAGACTAATAATTGCAGCTTCTAATATAATGACTCCATATTTTTGTGGAAGGAATGTTATTGATATCATCCAGACCTGACCTGATAAGTCAAACAGTAACTCAGTTGTGCCTGAGGAGGTATACCAGTTAGCTATTGCTGCATAACAACTGTCTCAAATTTCAGTGGCTTAAAACAACAAGCATTTATTATTGTAGCCCAGAGCCTATGTGTTACCTGAGAGACAGCTGATTTAGATTGGACCCAGCTGATATTGGTTGGGCTTGATCATGTGGATGTAGGTTGACTGAGAACTCTACTCGAGGCTGGGCTTGGCTGAGGCACATTATCTGGCATAGATCTGCTCCATGTATCTCTCAAATTCCTGTAGGGATTAGCAGGTTTGCCTGGTCAAGTCTTCTGATGGTGATGACAGAAATACAATAGGTCTCGCAGAAACGCACTAGTCTCTTGAGGCCTAGATTCAGAACTAGCAAATTGTCACTTTCACCTGATTCTATTGACCAAAGCAAATCATAAATCTAGGGTCAAGGGGCAGAAAAATATGCTCAGGCTCTTTTGTGGCAAAACCATGTGGCAAAGAGTATGATTTAGGGCAATTAATACAGCAAGTGGACCATAAAAGAGACAGGAATACAATGCTATTTGCTACAATCACCACTGAAGCATTTAACGTTATAGGAGTCATCTTCTCGAACATGTACAGAGGAGGATGGAAGGGAAGGATCTATATTATAGTAGTTTCTTCTAAGAAGAAAATATGAGCCAGAGACAAAATCAAAGACTGTGTGGATGGTCACTGAGAATTTGGTTGCATGCTGCATTACACAAAGTCATGTTTTAGCAAAAGCTCAGTTAACTGCAATTGTAAATACATGTGCTTTAAATCTGGAAACTTGAGCTGATTTGGAGACCCAGATCATAACTATACAGTTCCCTGTGCTCATCCAAGTTTCCAAACCTCTTGGATCCATTCTGGTCTTTAATTTCTATCTAACTATGTAAAGTATTTTGGTAAGGCCCATTTGACTTTGTTCCCAACCACATGATCTTCTTTTTGGATACAAAGCAAGGAAAAATCATTTTGAGAGACAATGAGAAGCAGACACCTCATCCCCCAACTTACACACACACACACACACACACACACGCATACCCTATTTTGAATATTAGGAGAGGGGAATAATGGAGCTGAACCAACAAAGACAGCCTGATTGCCAGGTTCTTGTCTATGTAATGTCAGGAGTCACTGGACAATGATGCTGAGGGCACCAACACAAATTTCACTCCATCTACAGATGTTCTTTGTTTTATTGCGCTTTGCTATATTGTACTTCAATTTGTACTTACAAATTGAAGGTTTATGGCAACCCTGTATTAAGCAAGTCTATTGGTGTCATTTTTCCAACAGCATGTGCTTTGTGTCTCTGTATCACATTTTGGTACTTATCACAATATTTCAAACTTGCTTATTATTATTATATCTGATATGGTGATCTGTGATCAGTGATCTTTCATGCTACTCTTTCAATTGTTTGGGAGCACCATGAACCATGCCCATATAAAATGGCAAACTTCATTGATATATTCTGCTCCACCAACCAGCTGTTCTCCCATCTCTGTCCCTCTTCTCAGGCCTCCCTATTCCCTGAGCTACAACAATATTGGAATTAGGCCAATTAAAAACCCTCTAGTGGCTTCTCAGGGTGCAAGTGAAAGGAAGAGTTGCACATCTCTTAGTTTAAATCAAAAGCTAGAAATGGCTAAGCTTGGTGAGGAAGGTGGAGCAAAAGCAGAGAAAGGCTGGAAGTTAGACCTCTTGTGCCAGTTAGCCAACTTTTTAAATGCAAAGGAAAATTTCTGGAAGTATTATTCCAGGGGAGCAGATGTGGCTCAAGTGGTTGGGTGCCTGCCTCCCACATGGGAAGTCCCAGGTTCGGTTCCCGGTGCCTCCTGAAAAAAACAAAAACAAGCAAAATGAATGAAAACACCAACTCAGGGAAACCGATGTGGCTCAGTGGTTAAACACTGGCTTCCCACATCGCCATCCCAGGTTCAATCCCCGGCCCCTGGTACCTCAAAAAAAAAAATTCTATTCCAGTGAACACGAATGATAAAAAAGCAAAGCCACCTTATTGCTAATTTGGAGAAAGTTTTAGTGGTCTGAACAGAAGATCAAACCAGTTACAACATTCCTTTGAGCCAAAGCCTAATCCAGATTAAGGCCCTAACTCTCCTCAAATCTGTGAAGGTTGAGAGAGTTGAGGAAGCTGTAAAAGAAAGTTTGAAGCTAACAGAGGTTGATTCATGAGG
>PVKH010017680.1:0-15345 GCA_004027955.1 Chaetophractus vellerosus | reverse complement strand
AGATATTCCTTTTCTTGGGCCATGTCTTTTTTTTTTTTTTTTTTTTTTTTTTTTGTTTTTTTTTTTTTTTTTTTTTTGTGTTTTTTTTTTTTTTTTTTTTTTTTTTTTTAGTATGGCTCATAATTTTTTTCTGATTTCTAGGCATCTGATTAGGATGAAGTTTACTCAGATCCTCAATTTCTTTCTCTTTTGTAGGGATTTAGTGGCAGGAGGTTGTGTGTTTCTGTTTTTTGATTCTTGGCTCAACCTGGATTGTTAGGATTGTCCCTGCTAGTTGTTCAAACCTGGGCTCTGGACCCAGTAATGGCTTGCAAACCTACTTCCTAGGGCCTTGGGTAAGGAGGCTATAAAGGCTGGAAAAAGCCTCTTATTTTTAATTTCCTTATGTGCACTTCCTTGTTATGCCAGCAGATGGTGCTCTTTGGCAGCCCTCTCAGAACAGAGCCTGGCGGGGTGTTTGTTGCAACACAGACAGGATCAATATGTTAGAGCTTCCTGCCTGAAGGCTAAGAGCCTTGTAATTCAAACTCTCAGAGACAATTCTCCAGCCTTCTCTGGCAGCCCCCTCCCTTTTCCTGGCTAGGAAACATGTCCACTCCACTCTGTCCTCAACAATCCGTCCCAGTTAGTAGAGGAGATTGGGAAGGACCTATATCTTTAGTCCCTTGCCAGGTCCCAAGGCAAACAATGGTGTAGCCCTACCTGGCCTGGAAGGGTTCATGGGAGACAGCAGACCAAATTTGTCGGCCAAAAGCTGAGTCGGCCTTAAGCTGTGTCCCTCTGTCTCCTCTTTCCCCTTTTGTCTGTAGCTGCAGGCCCAGAGGCCTGAGTATTCTAAAATGTTTTTAGTGTGGGGGAAGGTGCTGGCAACAGCAGCCACTGGTTTCAACTCACAGTTCTTGTTAGTAAAAACTGCGCTGATGATGTCAACAGGAAATTTATTAAGGCATTCTCCCAGCAGAGGGGATCTGAAGAATAGACTTCAGACTGCCTCTGGAAGGGGTAGTTATGAATTATACAGTACTTCAAAAGGTGGGGAAATGTTAATCAGAGAGTAGGAGTTAGGATTTGGGGTTAGGGGCTAACAGGGGACCATAGAAGTGAATTCTTTTTAGTGGGCTAGGGAGTAAGGTATTCTTGGAATGTGAGAGAATGATGGAGCCTTGGTCAGGAGGGAGTGGAGATCCTCAGCTTGTTCTGCTCCATTGCCATGTGGTTCCTTTGTTCTTGTGAGGAGATGGGTGCATTTATGCACACAGGCTATGGTTTGTTCAATCAGTCACATAGGTCATGAATGGGGGTTGGCTTTCTGTGTGTCACAGTCTGTTAATCATACATTGTAAACCTTGTAATAGGGGACATATAACAGTGCTGTCGTCTTGATTCCTCTCCTTTGCCCCTCTTCTCTGGGCGGTGTCCAGCCTTCGCCTGGTGTCCTAAACCCTAGAAGATCTTTTTCCAGGCTGTTTCAGCCTGTCCTCCATTTTTCTGGAGGAGAAGCGAGTCCCGTGTCTTTCTAGTCTGCCATCTTCCTGGAGGTCTCTGTTTTAAATATTGGCATTCATAGCTATAAATTTCTGAGAGTTACCTTGGATAAGTCCCATAAATTGTGGTATGTTGTGCTTTCTTTTTCACTTCTCTTGTAGCCATTTATGTAATTATGAATTCCAAAAATCGATATTGAATCATGTTTGTAAACTGATCTGTTCATCTGGGCATGATTAAGTTATGATTAGGGCATTGACTGGGCCATGTTAGTAAGGCGTTGAGCCCCCCACCCCTTGGTGGGTGGAGGAATTGAATATAAAAGACAAGGCAAAGGCCAGAGGGAGCAGATTTGAGAAGCAGATTTTTGAGAAGCAGTTCTGATGTTGGAGAGGATGCCCCAGGAAAAGAGAAGTGAACTGTTTGCCTGATAGTCTACAGCTGACTTTGTGGAGGAAGTGCTAAGCCCAGAGAGAAACGCAGCCCCAGGAAGAGAGGAATCCAGAAGCCTGAACCCTGGCAAACATCGACAACTGTCTTGCTCCAACACATGGCAATGGACTTTGGTGAGGGAAGAAACTTATGCTTTGTGGCCTGGTAACTGTAAGCTTCTACCCCAAATAAATACCCTTTATGAAAACCATCCAATTATTGGTATATTGCAAAGGCACCCCTTTGGCTGACTAATACACATCTCAAGATATTTCATAATTTCCCTGTGATTTCTTCTTTGACCCATTAATTGTTTGTGTGTCTTAACTTCCACATATTTGTGGATTTTCCAGTTTTCTTTCTGTTACTGGTTTCTAGCTTCATTCCATTGTGGTAGAATGTATGATTTTAGTGCTTTGAAAGTTGCTTTGTATAATTCCAATACTTGTCTTGTGACCCATGTAGAGGTGTTTATTTCTCTCTTCAGTTTTGTCAATGCTTGCCCTATGTATTTTGGGGCTCTGTGACTAGGTGCAGATATGTTTATAATAATTATATCTTAATGGTGGATTGACCATTAATATATAGTATCCTTCTTTGCCTTTTATAACTTTACTTAATGTCTATTTGATCAGATATTAGTATAGCCAGTCCAGCTCCCTTTCTGGTTACTATTTGCATGCAATATATTTTTCCCATCCTTTCACTTGCAACCTATTTGTATCTTTGGGTCTAAGGTGATTTCTTATAAAAAACAAACATATAGTTGGATCATGCTTTATTATCCATTCCCCCCATCTGTGTCTTTTAAATAAGAGTTTATTCCATTTACATTCAGTGTTATTAAGCTTGGACTTATTTCAGCCATTTTGTTCTTTGTTTCTTGTACATTTCATATCTTTTGTTCCTTTTTCCTTCCTTGCAGGCTTTTTTTACATATAATTGATCTTTTATGATATAACTGATTGATTCCTTTCTCATTTCCATTTCTGTATATAGTTTAAATACTTTCTTTGTGGTTACCATGGGGTTTGTATTAAGCAACAAAAAATCCACAACCTATACCTGTTCCTATACCTCTCCATTCCCCCTTTGTTGTTTTTGTCACACATTGTATTTTGCATTTCCATATCATAGAAATGATTATTTCTTATTCAATTGTATGCTAAATCTTATAGGAAATACAGAACACAGTTACTTACTAAGGATTTATTACCACTGTGGTTTGCACTTAACTCATGTCACCTTTATTGGAGATCTTTACTTCTTCATGCTGCTCCAAGCTACTCTCTACTGTTCTTTCCTTTCAACCTTAAGAACTCCCTTTAGTATTTCTTGTAGAGCAGGTCTCTTAGTGACAGACTCTCTCTGATTTTTGTTGATCTGTGAATGTCTTAAACACTCCATTTTTGTAGCAGTTTTGCTGGATACAGTTCTCTTGGCTGGCAGCTTTTTCTTTTAGTACCTTAAATATGTCTATCACTGCCTTCTCACCTCCAGTTTGTGATGAGAAATTAGCACTTAATCTTATTGAGTATCCCTTGTATGTTATTATTAACTTCTCTTTTGCTGCTTTCAGAATTCTCTTTATCTTTGGCTTATCCTGTTTGGAGTTCATTGGCCTTCTTGGATGTGTATATTCGTGTCTTTCATTAGATTTGAGATGGTTTCAGCCATTACTTACTCACATATTCTTTTGGCTCCTTTTTCCTTCTCCTCTCCTTCTGGGACTTCCATAATGTGTATATTGGTCTGCTTCATGCTGTCCCGCAGGTCCCTTAGGTTTTGCTCACTTTTTCACTCTTTTCTCTAGCTGCTCTTCAGACTATGATTTCAACTGTCCTGTCTTCTAGTTTGCTTATTTTTTCTGCTGCATGTTTCAAATCTGCTGTTGAACATCAAATATATTTTTAATGTTTTTCTGTTTATTCATCCCCAAAAGTTATGATCCTTTTTTAAACTTTTCTATTTTTCTTGTTCATATATCTTGATTCCCTTTAGTTCTATTTCCGTGTTTTCTTCCTTAAGCTCATTGAACTTATTTAGATTTACTGAATGTCTTTGGTTAGTTCCCAGTACCTGCGCGTCTTCTGTTGTCTTAATTTGTTCCCTTGAATTAGCTGTCTTCCTGTTTCTTTGTATGACTTTGATTTGATGATGTCTGGGCATTTGATTATTTTGATGTGCTAACTCTGGAAGTCAGTTTCTCCTTTTGGCCATAGGTTTTAGTGTAGATTGGTTGTGTGTTAGGGCTCTTCATCTTTTGGCCTGGTTTATACTGAGCCTTTAGAACAGCTCATGGTTAGCAGTTTGACTTTCCTCAGGTTTTTCTGAACCTGCGTCTCACCCTGGGTGTGCACAGTAACTTTGAAGATCACCTAGAATGTGCGACGTTTTTCCTCCAGGAGAGGACTTCCTCTCCCCTGCTTCTCCTCCAGGAGTCCTGTTTTTTAGTTTTTGCTTCCTGGGCTAGGGTTTGCTCAGCTCCATGCCTGTGCTCTGGTTTACTTTCACTCTTTCAGCCCTGGATCTGCTCTGCCATTCAGCCGCTCTACTCCCTTCCCATGCAGCTTTTCTTCCTCAGTTAACTTCCCAGTTAGGGGGATCAGGACCTGTGTCCAAGTCTGTCTTCCACGGAGCCAAATGTGGTCGATATAGAAAGACACCACTTTCATTTTGGTGCACCAGCAAATAGGGTCCAGGCTGGGAGTGTGGACAACTTGCCAAAGTAGTCATGGGAATGTTTTACACCACTATCTTGATGACCTCAGGAGCTTTTAAAAATTCCAAACCCCAGGCCATATTTCAGAACAATTAAATGACAACTGCTGGAGTGGGGACCTGATTATTTGTTGAGGCTCTGCAAGGAAAATTCTAATGTGCAGGCCACTGAATTATCACATTTTGCTTGTAATTAAAATTTCCAAAGCATCAAATCTACATTAACACATAAATATAGAAATATAGCACACTACCAAACATAAATGACCTTCTAAATTTTTACTATTATTCCATTCTATTAATATGGATAATAGTTTTTGTTTTGTTTTTTTAACCTAAATGGACTCTCTCTTACACTGACTTCCAAACCAAGTCAATTTCAGGTTCTACACTATCTTTAGTATCCTTCTAAATAAAAATAAGCAGAGTAAACCTTGGGTTAAAAAAGTATTCTAAAATGTGGTTTCTGTTCACCCTGAATAAAACAACAGAACAAACAGAATGCAATCTTAGAACTACTGTTCCATGAGATGGGAAATAATAGCCCCATTATTCTGGCCATTATAAAGGAGAGTCTAATGAAAGAAAAATTAGAAGTGGTAAACCAGTGAATAGTCAAACTCACGTCATATGAGACATAATAGGAGAAACTTAGGATGTTTCATTCGGAGAAAACTTACTGAGAGGGTCCTGATTGTGGCCTCCACCATACGGAAAGACTGTCCTATAGAAAAGGAATTATGGGGCAGGGTGAGGAATGAGAGCCAGTGGCAGTGTGTTATGGGAAAAGGGAAGGTAGAGAGCGGACAGACACTGGACCTTAAGGAAGGAGACTCATGCCTGGTCTCAGCTCTGCCACCATCAGTCTCTATTAGACCAGCATTGTATGTTCTCCCAGGACCCTTCAATGATTCTAAATCATATGGAGGGAAATTTCAGCTTAATATAAGGAAGAATCTTTTAATATAACTGCTCAGGACACAAAATCAGAATAGTTTTCCCTATAAGGTGGTGACTTCCTGCTACTAAGCAAACTAAGCAGATACCTAGTGATCGGCTGTCATGAATACTGAAGCGGGGGTTTAGGTGAGATAATTGCTAATGTCTCTTCCAAATTCTTGACTTTCTATGTAATTATAAACCTTATCATTATTTACTTTGGTTATAATTAAAAACTATATATTTTAAAATATTATAATAAATGCTGCTATTCACAAAATGAGATCATAACACATTTGAGGTCAAATGTTAATGCTTTTCATTTTACTTAATTGATAAAAGAAAGTTATCATCAGTTGGTAAACCTTCTTTATCCTTGGCACTAAAATTTTTTTAACTTTATTTTGTACATTTAATAATTGAATATATAAACAATTAAAAACTTAAAAGTAAACACAGATTAATAAATACAAAATGTACTGGATACATATAAATTTTTTTTAAATCAAACAATATGTTATGCAATCATACAGTATTTGTCCATTTGTGTCTGGCTTGCTTCACTCAACATAATGTCCTCCAGTTCATCCATGTTGTCATAGGCTTTACAACTTCATTTCTTCTTATAGTTATGTAATATTCCATTGTGTGAATAGACCACAGTTTGTTTATCCATTCATCTGTTGATGGACACCTGGGTTGTTTCCAACTTTTGACAATCGTGATTAATGTTGCTATGAATATCGGTGTGCAGATGTCTGTTCATGTCACTGCTCTCAGTTCTTCTAGGTATATACCCAGTAGTGATATTGCTGGGTCATGTGGCAAGTCTATGTTCAGATTCTTTAGGAACTGCCAAACAGTCCTCCAAAATTCCTGTACCATTCTGCATTCCGACCAACAATGAAGAAGTGTTCCTATCTCTCCACATCCTTTCCAACACTTGTAGTTCTGTCTTTTTAATAGTGGCCATTCTGGTAGGTGTGAAATGATAGCTCATTGTAGTTTTGATTTGCATTTCCCTAATCATAAGTGATGTTGAGCATTTTTTCATGTGTTTGCCATTTGTATTTCTTCTTTAGAGAAGTGTCTACTCAAGTCTTTTACCCATTTTTTAATTAGGTCATTTTTCTTTTTACTGTTGAGTTTTAACATCTCTTTATATATTCTGGATATTAAACCCTTATCAGATATGTGGTTTCCAGACATTTTTTCCCACTGAGTTGGCTGCCTTTTTACCCTTTTGACAAAGTCCTGTGAGGTGCAAGAGCATTGAATTTTGAGGGGGTCCCATTTATCTATTTTTTCTTTTGTTGCATGTGCTTTGGGTGTAAGGTCCAAGAAACCACCACCTACTACAAGGTCTTGAAGATGTTTCCCTACATTTTCTTCTAGTAGTTTTATGGTCCTGGCTTTTATATTTAGATCTTTGATCCATTTTGAGTTGATTCTTGTATAGCGGGTGAAATAGCAGTCCTCTTTCATTCTTTTGGTTATAGATACCCAGTTCTCCCTACACCATTTCTTGAAGAGACTGTTTTTTCCCGCTAGCATGGACTTAGTAAGTTTGTCAAAATCCTGTTGACTGTATAGGTGAGGGTTTATTTCTGGGTTCTAAATTGTATTCCATTAATCAATGTGTCTGTCTTTATGCCAGTACCATGCTGTTTTGACCACTACAGCTTTGTAATATGTTTAAAAGATCAGGCAGTGAAATTCCTTCCATGTTGCTCTTCTTTTATAGAATGCTTTTGACTATTCAGGTGTGCTTACGCTTCCAAATGAATTTGGTAATTGCCTTCTTTAATTCTGTGAAATAAACTGTTGGGATTTTGATTGATATTGCATTGAATCTGTAAATCAGTTTGGGTAAGATTGACATCTTCACGGTATTTGTTCTTCCAATCCATGAACACGGAATGCCTTTCCATTTGTTTAGGTCTTTTAAAATTTCTTTTAGCATTGTTTTGTAGTTTAGATCCTGTACTCCTTTGGTTAAATTAATTCTGAGGTATTTGAGTCTTTTTGTTGCTACTGAAAATGGAATTTTCCCCGATTTCCTCCTCAAATTGTTCAGTACTAGTGTACAAAAACATTACTGATTTTTGCATGTTGATCTTGTATCCTGCCACTTTGCTGAAATCATTTATTAGCTCAAGTAGCTTTGTAGTGGATACTTCAGGATTTTCTAAGTACAAGATCATGTCATCCACAGGGTTTTACTTCCTCTTTTCCTATTTGGATGTTTTTGGTTTTTTTTTTCTTGTCTAATTGCCCTAAATAGAACTCCTGGTACAATATTGAATAACAGTGGTGACAGTGGGCATCCTTGCCTTGTTTCTGATCTTAGAGGGACAGCTTTCAACCTTTCATTGAGTATGATGTGGCTGTGTGTTTTTCATATATGCCTTTTATCATATTGAGGAATTTTCCTTCCATTCCTATCTTTAGAAGTGTTTTTATCAAAAAATAATGCTGGATTTTGTCGAATGCCTTTTCTGCATCAATTGAGGTGATCATGTGTTTTTTTTCCCTTCAATTTATTAATGTGGTATTGATTGATTTTCTTATGTTGAACCAAGGTTTTGCATACCAGGAATATTTCTCACTTGGTCGTGATGTATAAGTCTTTTGATATGCTGTTGGATTCAATTTGCAAGTATTTTGTTGAGAATTTTTTTATCTATGTTCATTAGAGAGGCTGGACTGTAATTTTCTTTTCTTGTAGTGTCTTTATCTGGCTTTGGTATTAGGGTGTTATTGGCTTCATAAAATGTATTGGGTAATTTTCCCTCCTCTTCCATTTTTTGGAAGAGTTTAAACAGGATTGGTGTTAATTCTTTTCTAAATCCTTGGTAAAATTCACCTGTGAAGCCATCTGGTCCTGGACTTTGCTGCGTGATTTTTGATGACAGATTAAATTTCCTTAAATGTGGTTGATTTAAGTTCTTGCATTTCTTGTAGCATCAGTGTAGGTTAGTTGTTCATTTCCAGGAATTTGTCCATTTCATCTAGTTTGTCTAGTTTGTTGGCATATACTTTCTCATAATATCCTCTTATGATCCTTTTTATTTCTATGGGGTCATATGTAACTTCCCCCCTTTCATTTCTGATTGTATTTATTTGCATCTTCTTTCTTTTTTTCTTTGTTAGTCTAGCTAAGGGGTTGTCAATTTTATTGATCTTCTCAAAGAACCAGCTTTTGGTTTTGTTGATTTTCTCTATTGTTTTTTTGTTCTCATTTTCATTTATTTCTGCTCTCATCTTTATTATTTCTTTCCTTCTGCTTGTTTTGGGATTGGTTTGCTGTTCTTTTTCTAGTTTCTCTAGTTGTTTAGTTAAATCTCCTAGTTTAGCTCTTTCTTATTTTTTAATATAGGCATTTAGGGCTATAAAATTCCCTCTCAAGACTGCCTTTGCTGTATCCCGTAAGTTTTGATAAGTTGTGTTCTTGTTTGATTTGTCTCAATATATTTACTGATTTCACTTGCAATTTCTTCTTTGACCCACTGATTATTTAGGAGTGAGTTGTTCAGCCTCCACACATTTGTGAATTTACTTTTTTCCTGTCTATGATTGATTTCCAGTTTCATTCCATTATGATCTGAGAAAGTGCTTTGTATAATTTCAATCTTTATGTTTACTCAGAGCTGCATTGTGCCCTAATATGTGGTCTTATCCTTCAGAAACATCCATGGGCACTTGAGAAGAATGTATAACCCGCTGAGTTTGGATGCATGTTCTGTATATGTCTGTTAGGTCTAACTTGTTTATCATATTGTTCAAGTTCTCTGTTTCCTTGTTGATCTTCTGTCTAGTTCTTTCTAATGATGATTGGGGTGTTGAAGTCTCCAATGACTATTGTAGAAATGTGTATTTCTCTCTTCAGTTTTGCCAGAATTTGTCTCATGTATTTTGGGGCACCCTGGTTAGGTGCATACATGTTTATGACTGTTATATCTTCCTGTGGATTGTCCCTTTTATTAACATATAATGGCCTTCTGTATCTCTCATAACTTTTTTTGCATTTAATGTCTGCTTTGTCTGATATTAGTATAGCTACCTCTGCTTTTTTCTGGTTACTATTCGCATGGAGTATCTTTTTCCAACTTTTCACTTTCAGCTGGTTTGTATCCCTGGGACTAAGGTGAGTTTCTTTTAAACAGTATGGATGGCTCATGTTTCTTTATCCATTCTATCAGCCTGTATCTTTTGATTGGGGAGTTTAATCCATTCACTTTCAATGACATTACTGTAAATGTACTATTTACTTCCTCCATTTTATTCTTTGGTTTTCATATGTCATCTTATTTTTGTCTTTTTGCTCTTTTGTTTATCCTTTCTGCTATTCTTTCTTCTATACTCTCCTCCTGGCCTCTCTCTCCTGTCTTTTTCTTTCAGGTTCTAAGGCTTCCTTTAATATTTCCTGCAAAGGTCGATTCTCTTTTTGCAAACTCTCTTAGTTTCTGTTTGTTTGTGACTATTTCACCTTCATATTTGAAGGACAGTTTTGTTGGATAAAGAATTCTGGCTGGCAGTTTTTCTCTTTTCAGTTTCCTGATTGTATCATACCACTGTCTTTAAACCTCTGTGGTTTCTGAAGGGAAATCTGCACTAAGTCTTACTGGACGTCCCTTGTATGTGATGGTTTGCTTCTCCCTTGCTGCTCTGAGAATTTTCCCTTTATCTTTGACATTCTAGGTAGTATGTGTCTTGAAGTAGGTCTATTTGGATCTATTCTGATTGGGATACCGTATGCTTCTTGGATATGTCGGTTCACTTCTTTCTTGAGAGTTGGGAAATTTTCTGTTATTTCCTCAAATACTCTTTCTGCCCCTTATCTCTCCTCTTCTCCTTCTGGAACTCCCATTACACCGTATGTTGTTGTGTTTTGTGTTGTCATCCAACTCTCTGAGCCCCTGCTCAATTTTTTCCATTCTTTTCTCTCTTCAATTTTAGCTGTTCTGTCTTCAGTATCACTTATTCTTTCTTCTATCATTTCGAGTCTGCTGTTGTATGACTCAGATGTATTTTTGCCCTCACCTATTGTGTCTTTCATTCCTATGCGCTCTGTTACTTTTCTGTTCAGGGTTTCAAATTCTTCTTTGTGTTCGCTCAATGTCTATGTTGTCTTTCAACTCAGTAATTTGATTTTGGCAATTTGCGCACATCTTGCTGATTAGTTTTCCCAAATTCTGGGGCTGTGATGTATTCCTTTTCTTGGGCCATGTCTTCTATTGTCTTAGCTTGACTTGTAATTTTTTTGCTGATATCTAGGCATCTGATTAGGATGTAGTTTACTCAGCTGCTCAATTTCTTTCTCTTTTGTAGGGATTTGGCACTAAAATTTTATTTCTTTCAAATAGTAATAACTTAGTTATTTTGAGTATGATCTATTTGCCTAGGCTAAGTTTGAATTTACCTTATTTTTATTAGAAAATCAGAAAGGAAGGAAAAAAGAATGAGAGAACGAAAAAGAAAAAGAAAAACCCAACAATTCAGAATGTATCTAAAATATGGATTCTTTTCTCTTTGATTTTAAGGCTTGTCATCTGAATCCTGCACTGGCAGATGAACTTCACTCTTTACTGATCCGTCAAAGAATTTAGGCCACAAAGCATTTTAACAAAGATCATCAATCCTAACACCATAGACTGTGTATTTTTATAGTAGTGGTGTTTGGTTGTTTTCTGCATCCTCACTTACATCCTGGGTATTTACTGATGACACGTTATCTTCATTCTTGAATATACAACTTGAAACCCAGCCACAGGATCAAACTGTCGGAAGAATTCTGAAACATCCACCCCTCAGACTATCAATGGGCCTAGACCACACCAAATACTGTAAAAGCCATTTCATAAAGCAAGTATCTTTTTGTTTTCTAAAGTACAGTGTCTCAAAAGACTAGTGAAGTTTTAGCTTTAGTAACTTCAGAAGTATAAATGCTACAAATTTATGAAAATATCCTTGAAAGTTTAATTCTTTTAGTTTATGGTTCATTTTAAAGTTTTAAGTGACAGAAAAATAATTAAAATAAATTTATTCAAAACTCAGAGGCAGTAGGTAACTAGGTACAGATTTTCTTTTGTTATTGACAATTCATTTTCCTGGGTGTCACTTCTATTACAATGTGATAAAAGAGCTTCCCCTCTCCAGGTCGTAGGAATACTGAGAACAAGTCATCCTAATCAGCACAGAGCTCTGAGATTCATTTTTATATTTTATTGCTTCAAATGATTAAAACTATGGGAAATCTTTGGTAAAAATAAAAATAAAATTTCACTATAACCTTACAGAAAGCACTGTACAACATTCATCAATATACATGAAAGAGCACAGGAATGTTCTGACCTCTCAGCGAGGAGATTAACTGAGTCATAGTTCTTATTTTAACACAAAACTATTCTCATAAATATTTAAAATATCACCTAGGTTCTTATCACGTATTAACTTTTGTATTTCAGCATCTTGAACTTTAAAGTATTCATATTACTATTTAAATAAAAATCAGTATTTAACAGCTTTTGTTCTGTTGCCCACTACAGCATTGTCAGCCCTTCCCCCCCACCCTATTTTGCTTACTTCACATAAAATTAGAGGGAGGTAACTAAAATAAAAATCACTGTGGTTCTCAGTCAGGCCCTCTGTGGAAAAGAGGAAAATGTTTCATGTCTATTGTTACACAGACATTTCTCTGGTCGTTTATTTGTGCAGTCTCAAACTTGATTAGCTTTAAGTTGATCTAAATGAGTTCTCAGCTCAGGACACAGTTCAATTAGCAGCAGCTCCATCAGCACCTGAACCAAGAAATAAGGGGAAAAAGTAAAAAGATGTGTTTTTCCCCCAAAGGTTTATTTAAAATAAGTATCTACGTATAAGATAAAAATCTAATTTAGGTCTGAGATTATTCTCAGTGAACAAGTGGCTCTCAAACTATTTCTAGCTCTTTCTAATGGAATTAAGCATCAACAACATTTTATATTGCCATCTATAATCAGACAGATGACTGGGAAACAGTTTGCTTTGTTGAAATAAGAAAACCAAGTAGCTATGTAGACATGTTGAATCAAAAATTGAGAGAACTAGTATGAGAGACTGAGAATATTGGATCCATTGGGGTTATCTTTTTTTTTTTTTTAAACCCAAATAAGCAAACAACCAAAAAACAAAACAAAATAAAACCACACACACAGAAAATGGGTTTAGAGTTATAAGTAAGTAATAAGAGTGATTGAAAATATAAAGAATAAAATCTCTCCCAAAATATGGCCAGAAATATAAAATCCAAGATATAATTAATCCTCTGGTAGGCTTTAATTTACTCACATATAACAGATGCTTATTGGCTCTTGTTTCTTGCAGTGCATTGAATATTTTTATTATGCCATGGCGGGCATTTTGTTGTCCAACAAGGCTCTGAAGCATATCTGAAAAGTTAAATTTATATTCTGTGTTGCTATTGATAAAGTGGAAAGATACATGAGGTACAGTTACTCAGTAAAAAAGGTGTGATGATGTAGACACAACAAAGGCACTGAGACATGAGGGACTGGTTCAAATGTTTAAAGACAATAAAAGCATTTAGAATTTTCAACACAGGCATTCACATAAACTACAATTTAATAGACTGCTAAGGAATTTAAAATTAAGCTCTCAAAATAGTATAATTTAGCAAGATTTCTAAAGCATAAATGTTCTAGAACATTTTTCTAGTTAAAACATTATATAACCAGTACTGCTCTTATTAAAATTCTCAGCATAATTTAACAAGGTACAAGAAATGAAAAAAAAATTTTTTTCATTATAATAATGTTTCAACCTGAGATATATTTTTAAAATAAACAAGAATGCCTTAATAGGGTTAATATTTTTTTTTTATCGCTGTACTTTTCAGGACAATGCCCCAGGCCTCACCTGGAATGTTTTCCAGCAGCTTTTGCTGTGCTCTCTGCTTCGTTTCCTGACTTTGCTCTTCAGTCCTGATGGTGGCTGGTGGTGCCAACTTCCCATCTGGCCAGAAAGCATCCCGGAAAACACTGATGTAGTAAACCAACATTTGCTCACTGAATATCCAGTTCACTGTGTCCCGGATTTGTCTTTTAAGAGAAAAATATTTCTTAGATGAGGTTTTTGAAAATTTTATAGTTTATTCTCCAAAGGTGTTTATCAATGGGTAGTTTAAAATACAGCTTAATCTAAATGTTTGATGAATAAAACTAGGAATTGCATTTTTAAACAGTGGCTCTGCAAGTTCCTTTTTATTTTGGTATTACTGGATAACCATTCATCTCTGGAGTTCAGATTTTCACTGGCAATGATTTCAAATGTTTGCTGTGCAGTACCCTTGCAATCTACTGATTCACTTGAAGCTTCCACTACCTTAACTATATGTAGTACTTAATACACTAATTTCTCCCTGGAGGCGGTAGAACCGGGAACAAAAATTCATGTAAACACTAGTAAGAGTTGTAGCCGTTTGATGTAATTATGAATTCCAAAAATCAATATTGAATCATGCTTGTAAACTGATCTGTTAATCTGGGCATGATTAAGTTATGATTAAGGCGTTGACTGGGCCACATCAGTAGGGCACTGAGCCCCGCCCCTTGGTGGGTGGGGGAATCAAATATAAAAGGCAAGGCAAAGGACAGAGGGAGCAGTTTTGAGAAGTGGTTCTGATTTTGGAGAGAATGCCCCAGGGGAAGAGAAGTGAGCGATTCGCCTGATAGTCTACAGCTGACCTTGTGGAGGAAGCACTAAGCCCGGAGAGAAACACAGCCCCCGGAAGAGAGGAACCCAGAAGCCTGAACCCTGGCAAATGTCGGCAACTGTCTTGCTCCAACACGTGGCAAAGGACTTTGGTGAGGGAAGAAAGTTATGCTTTATGGCCTGGTAACTGTAAGCTTCTACCCCAAATAAATACCCTTTATAGAAACCAACCATTTTCTAGTATTTTGCAAAGGCACCCCTTTGGATGACTAAAACAGGGTGGACTGGAAAACCCTGCTAAGCTCCTGAAGTCCTGGAGCAGACCCAAGCCTTCTCACTAGCAGCCTCTCAGGACAGCTATGGCAAACGACGAGAGGCAGAATACCTGACCCAGGAGGCACGGAGAAAAAGATGCTCCCTTTCACCAAAAAACGAGGGACTTGACACACTGCCGTCTGGGCTATCTAGCCAATTCAAGTTTCCATGGGTATGAAAACTTGGAAAGACACTTGACTTTGACAGTTACACATGGATGAGCTTTTTCCTGATGACCCAGCTCTTCTATACAACCCTATTTCATTAGTTTTTGGTCAAATTCTAACCAGTTACAGGATTTCATCTGTTAGGAGTCAAAAGCTAGTTCTAAGAGCCCTACAGTGGCTGTGAGGTTGAAAAGGGAAAGACAGTCATCTTAGTCTATTAGTGCCAGAAAGACATGATTTTCAAACTCAATTCATGAATGATAAGTAAACAAAAAGACCTTTAAGAATCTGAATTCTCAACCAGATTTTTAAGAGACAATGTAAGATTTTCAGAAATAGAATCTGAGATACATGTTTTAAGCATAGTACTTTGTATTGAATGAATGTCTAATTGCTCCTGAGTCAAAGCCATGTTAATTCTGTTACATGTCTCCTGAGATACTTCACAGTGCTTAGAACTGTGCACTTCAAATCTAGACCAAATAAAATACTGTCACTGATTTAATGAGACTTCTGCTTTAAAAGAAAGCCTGTCTGCCTGCCTTCCTAAGAAAAATCTACATAAAAATGCCAA
>PVKH010017679.1:0-15348 GCA_004027955.1 Chaetophractus vellerosus | reverse complement strand
GCAACTTGCTTTTTGGCTTGTCAGTATGTATTGGAAATATTTCCCAGTCTGTGTGTGTGTGTGTGTGTATTTGTTTGTTGTGTGATTCTTATTAATTTGAAAAATCTTACATAGCATGGATGTATCATATCTGTTGCTTATTGATTAATATTTACTTTTTTTCTATAACAAGAGCATTGCAATGAAAACATTTGCAGCAATTCATTTATACAACTGATAGATTTTTATTAAGTGACGACTATATGTCAAGTAATATGTTGTATATGGTAACAAACAAACAAACACAATACAAACAACAATACCAAAAAAAATAGTTCTTGTCAGGGTTGGAACTAGGATGAGGTGAGTGAGGCACTTGCTGCAAGCACAAAATGTAAGGGGCACCAAACATCTCAGTAATCAAGATAAATCATATATTTTAATGCAATATCAAAAAAAGAAAATTAATTTGAAAATTCCATGTTCCACAAAATATAAAAATATTAGATAAAGATAATGTTTAATGTTTAAGAGAACATTAAACAAAAATTATTACAACTATTTATAAATTGAGATGAAGGGAAACAATAGGCTATTATAATAGAGAATCTAGTGCTGATATAGATTTAGCAGTTAGAGAATGTCACAGGCTGTATTCCTTAAGAAGCAGACTCTGAGAAAGAGATTAACATTAGGATATTTATTAGGACATACTTTTAAGATCAATAGCTTGGAGGGAAGGGAAAGAAGCAGGATTTGGCAGAGGGAGAATTTGAACTCTACTGTACTTAGAAAGGAAGCTTCTGGTGAATTCTGAAGATGGGATGACTCTTCAAAGTTCTACCAAACTGGGATGAGAGGGCCAGGTCTTTAAGTTCTCATGTCAATAAATCACTCTATGTAGGCCACACTGGGAAGGGAATGTGCCTTTGGACCAAGTGGCCCCCTTCAGTTAAGGCAATACCTAAGGGGACTACAATGGAGGGTTGGCTGCTGGTTGTAATCCCAACAATTGGGGTAATAAGTCCTTTATTCTTGAAGGAGACACTAATGGCAAATAATGGTGGTCACAGAATATACTACAAAGAATATTCCTCAGAGGACGTGAGATATGCAGGAGAAAAAAATATCAAATTCATTCAACAAATATTTATGAGGCTCTTATTATAGGACAGACACTGATTTAAGTTCTGGGAAATAGAGTAGAGAATGAAGCAGAATTTGTTATTGAAGGTTTATAAGGAGCTATGCCCGTTGTTAAGCCATTCACATTAATTATTTAATTTATTCTTTCCAATGAACTATTTAATTTATCTTCTCTTTTCT
The DNA here is from genome assembly GCA_004027955.1 of Chaetophractus vellerosus. Taxonomy (NCBI): domain Eukaryota; kingdom Metazoa; phylum Chordata; class Mammalia; order Cingulata; family Chlamyphoridae; genus Chaetophractus; species Chaetophractus vellerosus. The sequence continues at coordinate 14,043 of PVKH010017679.1, read as the reverse complement.
TCCTTCTACTCACTTTGGGTTTAGTTTGCTCTTCTTTCTCTAGTTTTCCAGTTTTGAGGTTAGGTTTCTGATTTAAAGTCTTCCCTCTTTTTTAATGAAAGCATTTAAAGCTATAAATTTCCCTCTCAGCACTGCCTTCATTGCATCCCATAAGTTTTGGTATGCTGTATTTTCATTTTCATTTGCCTCAAGATATTTCCTAATTTTGTTTCTGATTTCCTCCTTAAGCCATTGGTTGTTTATGAGTATGTTGTTTTAATGTCCACAAATTATGAATTTCCCTTTCTCCCTCTGTTATTGATTTCTAGCTTCATTCTGTTGTGGTTGGAGAATATACATTGTATGATTTCAATATTTTTTAATTTATTGGGATTTGTTTTGTGACTTAACATATGCTTTGTCCTGGAGAATGATACATGTGCACTTGAGAAGAATGTATATTCTTTTGTTTTTGCATGAAATGTTCTATATATGACTGTTAGGTCTAGTTGGTTTAGAGTGTCATTCAAATCTTGTATTTCCTTATAGATTTTCTGACTACATGTTCTACCCATTATTGAAAGTGGTATATTAAAATCTCCCACTATTAATGTAGAACTGTCAATTTCTCCCTTCATATCTGACAGTATTTGCTTCATATATTTTAGCGCTCTGCTTTCAGGTGTGTGTATATATATATATATATATTTATAATTGTTACATCTTCTTGTTGAATTGTCCCCTTTATCAGTATACACTGACTGTCTTTGTCCTTTATAACTGCTTTTGAAGAAAGGCTATTTTATCTGATATTAGTATAGCTACCCTAGCTCTCTTTTGGTTACTACTTTCATGGTAATTTTTTCCCATCCTATCACTTTCAACCTACTTGTGTCTTTGAATTTAAGGAGAGTGACTTGTAGACAGCATATAGTTGGGTCATTCTGCCAATCTCTGCCTTTTGACTGGAGAATTCAATCCATTTACACTTAAAGTCACTACTGATAATGCAAAGACTTTCTTCTTCCATGTTTCTATTTAGCCTTTATATATCTTATACCTTTTTTTGTCCCTCAATTCTTCCATTAATGTCTACTTTTATATTTATTTGATTTTTTGTGTTTTACCATATTCAGTGCCTTCTCTTTTTTCTGTCTGCATATATTTTTCATCTATTTTCTTTGTGGTTGCCATGGGTGAAAATTTAACATCTTAAATATATAACAATCATATTTTGTTTGATACCAACTTAACTTCAATAGCACACACATGTAATTTTCCCATACTCTTCCGTCCCCTACCTTTTTTTTGTACTTGTTGCCACTTATATCTTTGTAAATTATATGTCTAAAACTGTAACTTTAGCACTACTTTTTATGTATTTGCATTTTAGCACTTGTAGGAAGTAAGAAGTGGAGTTGCATACCAAGCAATACACTACAATAATATTGACCTTTATAATTACCCAAATGGTTACCTTTACTGCAGGTCTTTATTTCTTTATGCCACTTTGACCCACTGTCTAGTGTCTTTTGCTTTCAGTCTGAAGAAATTCCTTTAGCATTGCTTGTAGAGCAAGTCTAGTGGTGATGAATTCTCTCAGCTATTGTTTGTCTGGGTTTGTCTTCATCTCTCCCTCATTTTTGAAAGAAAGTCTCACCAGATATAAAATCCTTGGCTGGCAGTTGTTTTCTTTCAGCACTTTAAGCATTTCAATCCACTTCCTTCATGGTTTCTGATGGGAAATCGGAACTCAATCTTGTTGGGACTCCCTTGTACATAACATGTTGCTTTTCTCTTGCAGCTTTCAGAATTCCCTCCTTGTCCTCTGCATTTGGAGGTGTGATCAATATATGATGGGGTATATATTTTTTTTCACGTTTACCCTGTTTGCTGTTCTCTGGGCTTCTTGGATATGCTTATTCATGTCTTCTGCTGAGTTTGGGAAGTTCTCTGTCATCATTTCTTTAAATATTCCTTCTGCCCCTTTCTCTCTTTTCTTCTCCTTCAGAGACTTCCATAATGCATATATTTGTAAATGCATTATGGTGACCCAGAGCTGTCTTAGGCTATTTTAGCTTTTTATATTTCTTTTTCCTTTCTGTTCCTCAGCTTGACTCATTTCAAGTGTAAATATTCCTACGGCCACTTTCTCTCTTTTCTTCTTCTTCAGAGACTTCCATAATGCATATATTTGTAAATGCATTATGGTGTCACAGAGGTGTCTTAGGCTATTTTAGCTTTTTATATTTCTTTTTTCCTTTCTGTTCTTCAGCCTGACTCATTTCAAGTGTCCTATCTTTGAGTTCACTGATTCTTTCTTCTACCAGCTCCAATCTGCTCTTGAAGCCTTCCTCAGCATTTCTCGTTTTAGTTTTGTGGTCTTCAACTCTAGTATTCCTGTTTGGTTCCTTTTTAAATTTTCTATTTGCTTACAAGAGTCTCATATTGCTCATTCATTGTTTTCCTAATATCCTTTAGTTCTTTCTCTGTATTTTCTTTACCTCCTTGAGTATTTTTAAGATCATTTTTTAAAAAGCTTTGTTTGGTATGTCCACATTCTGTTCTTCTTTTTTGGTGTTTTCTGGATTTTCATCCTCTTTCTTTGGATGTGCCATCATTTCCTGTTTCTTTGTCTTATACTCTTTTGTTACACACTGTACATTTTAATATTCTAAAATGATAACTCTGGGATTTATTCCCAGAGATGTCTGTTTCTTAATTTTGTAACTAGCTGGTGATAATATGGTGATAATATGGAGATTTTCTTGAGCTTCAGTCCTCATTTCAAGAAAGCCCACCCTAGGCCAATTCAGTGTGCAGGGTTTTCCCTCTCTTTCTGGCTCTATGTCTTATACTGGGCTTTTGCTTGTTACTTGTTTTGGAGTTCCCTTGTTTACAGCAGTTCGGTTGTCCCCTCTCTTTCCCAGGAGACAGACTTCCTCTCCTGGGTGTTTGAGCCAGTAAGACTCTGCCCAGTTTGCCTGCCTGTATAGTTTCTTACACTCCTTTTGTTGTCTCAAGCTGATTTTGCCTGGTGGGCAAATTCTGGGAAGAGGGGGAAGCTGGATAGGACTTTCCTAAGTCTGTCTCTCCCAGCCAAAATAGGGCTAGAGACCCATGCAGGGGCTGCTGACTGGTTTCAAAGTACCCTGGGGAGCTTCTTTCATGGCTCCCCAAAGCTGAGCTTTCTTAGCCTGCCAGACAAATGCAGCCCTTCATCAGTCTGTTCCTCATACTCCCAAGGAAGCATAGTGTCTTTAAGTCTCCTTCACCTGGGGCCTTTGTCTGGGGTGTGCTGAAACAATGACTACCCTCAGAACCAGGCCCCCAGTAATCCAAAGTCACTAATCAAAAGTCACTATCAGTGATTGGCAATGCCCACCCCTGTTCTTGGGGAAGAGGATTTTTAGTCCCTTTCAAGCTATCCAGGGACTGGACCCCACTGTGGCTTACCAAATTTGAATGGAAGACTTAAAATGGCCATGATTAGTAGATTATGCAATTTTTGACTTAGTTAATCCAGGACTGTCAAGTTAAAAATAATTAGAAATGAGAGAATTGTAGGAAGGTGGCAGAGTAGGGAGATCTAGGACTCAGTCCTGCCACCAAAACAACTATTAAACACACAGAACCGTATGAAACAACTAATTTGAAATTCCAGAGGCCAGAAGAGCACTGTCAGCATCCAGGGAAGAGCAGGAGGAAGAGACTGATAAATCAAGGTAAAGAACTCTAAATTGCTCTCTCCATACAGCTATGAGTGCCCATCTCCCACACTTGTGGTAAGCCTTTCTTCTTTATCCTGACTAAAGTAGCACTGCCTTTCCCCATACCCATTCTCGTCCTCTTCATCTCATTTGCCTCACCCTATTTATTTCCTTCTGGGTGCTTAAACTGTAATTATTTTTTAAATGTTGTCTTTGAGTTGCTTGTTGCTACTCCTGAGATACAAAATTAAATTTTGTATATTTACTTTCTCTTCTGTTGCCTCACTAAATTCATTTATTAGTACTAGTAGTTTTTTTAAAAAGAATTTTTTACATTTATGATCATGCCATCTGCAGAAAAGGACAATTTGTGTTCGTTGTTTCAAATCCATGTGACTTTTCTTACATTTCCTTGCTTTACCATACTGGCTAGAGTCCCCAGTTAAATGTTGAATATAAGTATATATCCTTGTTTGTTCCTGGGGTAAAGCATTCAGCATTTAACATTAAGTATGATATGTTAGCTTTATGTTTTTTAAAGATGCTTTTTATGAGAATGAGGAAGTTGCCTTCTATTCTGAATTTTCTTTTTGAAATAATTATCATGAATTGGTGATGAATTTTGTCAAATTTTTTTCTGCCTGTATCAAGATGATCATGTGTTTCTTCTGGTTTAGTTTGTTAATATGGTGAATTACATTAATTGACTTTTGAATATTAAACTAACCTTGTATTACTGGAATAAAGCCTACTAGGTTATGGCGTATTATCCTTTTTATATATTGCTGTATTTGAGAGGCTAATATTTTATTAAGTATTTATGCATCTATGTTTGTAACAGATGTTGGTCTAGTTTAATTTTCTTCTAAACTCTTGTTTTATTTTCAGGGTAATGGTGGCCTCATAACCTGGGGTAGGAAATATTTTCTCCTCCTCTACTTTCTGAAGCAGCTTTTGTAAGATTGATTGTATTTCTTTCTTAAATATTTTATTGAATTCACAGTGAAGCCATCTGTTCACAGAGTTTTCCTTGTGGGAATGTTTTTGATAATGAATTCAACTGCTTAAATAATTGTAGAGCAATTAATATTTTCTAGTTCTTCTTGTGTTGTTTTGTTAAATTTTAACTTAAATTTGTAGTTTTACTTAAGCTGTTGAATTTGTTGACAAAGTTTTATATAATTTTCACCCATTATCTTTAAATGTCTGTATGATCAGTATTAATGTCTGCTTTTTTATTCCTTTTATGGTAATTTATGTCTTTTATCTCTTTATCTTCTTAAGTTTAGCTGAAAGTTTGTCAATTTTATTTATCTTTTCCTAGAATAGGCTTATGCTTTAATTTTCTCTGTTATTTGTTTTCCATTTCATCAATTTCTTGTCATCATTGCTTTTCCTCTGTTGGTTTTGAATTAATTTCTTTTTCTTTCTAGTTGATTTAGGTAGAAACTCAGATCATTGATTTTTGACCCTTTTTTTTTTTAGAAACAATATTTATGTTTATTTATTATACATCCCCCACTTTTTGCTTGTTCTTGCTGTGTTCATTTTTTTTCCTCTGCATTCCTCTGTGTCTGCTTGTCCCCCCCTGCTGGGGCGACCTGCTGAGTTAGCTCACCAGCGCAGTGGCCCACCTGCTTGTGGGGGGCTCGCCCTTGCTCGCGGGGGCTTGCCTTTTTGCCCACCCATGGGGGCTTGCCTTTGCCCATGGCAGCATGTCCTGCCTGTGTTGGCTTGCCTTCTCGAGGCGGTCCGCCTGTTTGAGGAGGCCCAGGGACTGAACCTGGGGCCTCCCATGTGGTAAACTGGAACCCTACCAACTGGGCTATACAGCTGGCCCCTCTTTTTTTTTAATAAGAAAATTTAATTTTACTAATATCTGTATTAGTCAGCCAAAGGGGTGCTGATGCAAAATACTGGAAATCAGTTGGTTTTTATAAAAGGTTTTTATTTGGGGTGGGAGCTTATAGTTACCAGGCCATAAAGCATAAGTTACTTCCCTCACCAAAGTTTGTTCCCATATGTTGGAGCAAGATGGTTGCCGACATCTGCCAAGAGTTCAGTCTTCCTGGTTTCCTCTCTTTCTGGGGCTTGTTTCTCTTCAAGCTCAGGCTTGCCTTGCTCCACAAGGCCAGCTGTAGACTATCAGGTGACTGGCTCTGTCTCTCTCTTCCTGGGGCTTGATTCTCTCCAGGCTCAGCTGCTCTGCTCCTCTGTGTGTGTGTTTCCTTCCGGGTTCCAGCTTAAAACTCTCTCATCAAAACTCTAACTCCCTTCACTGCATGTAGTTTTCTCTGTGAGTCCCTGCCCACCAAGGGGGCGAGTTCTCAATGTCCTACTGATGTGGCCTAATCAAAGCCTTAATCATAATTTAATCACGCCCTGGTACAGACCAATTTACAAACACAATCCAATATCTATTTTTGGAATTCATAAATAATGCCAAACTGCTACAATATATTTTAAACACTGCTTTAGCTGCATTACATAAATTATTTTACTTGTGTTTTTAATATTATTCAGTTTAAAATATTTTCTTCTTGGACCCATGGGTTATTTCAAAGTGTGTTATTTAATTTTTAATTTTTTGTGTGCTTTCTTTTCAGAAATCTTCTTTGTAAAACTGGTTCCTAAAATTATTCCATTGTTATCAGAGAGCATACTCTGTATCATTTCAAACCTGTTAAATTTATGAGGCTTGTGTCTTGGCCCAATATGTGGTCTAATTTGATGAATGTTCCATGTGCACTTGAAAAGACTACGCATTCTTCTTTTGTTGGATGTAGTTTTCTATAAATGTTTATTAGAACAATTTGATTGATAGGGTTTTCAAATCTTCATTATACTTGCTAATTTTTGTTCTATTTATTCAATCAATTATAGAGAGGAGTTTTGCAATCTATAACTCCAATTTTGCATTTGTCTATTTCCTTTTTTCAGTTCTCAGTTCTTGCTTCTTGCATTTTTAAAATAAAATTTTATTGAAGTATATCATTCATATATAAGCATACATAAACAATACGTATATAGTAAAAGTTGTGAACTCACAAAACAAACATTCATATCATCATACAGGGCTCCCATTCATCACCCCACCACCAACACCTTACATTATTATGAAACATTTGTTACAAACTAGCTTCATGTACTTTGAAGCTTTGTTATTAAGTACATGCATATTTAGGATTGTAATGATTTTTGATGAACTGACCTTTTTATCATTATGAAATGTCTCTCTTTATCTCTGGAAATATTACTTCTCCTGAAATCTATTTTGTCTGATTTTAATGTAGCTGCTTCAGTTTCTTATTAGTGTTTGCATAGTATGTATTTTTCTTTCATTTTACTTTCAACCTATCTGCAAATTTATATTCAAACTTTATCTCTTGTAGCCAGCATGTGGTTTTGCCTTGTTTTTTAAAATTTATTTATTTATTTTTATTCATTTTGATAATCTCTGTTAATTGGGGTGTTTAGACCACATGCTTCAAATCCATTTATCATTATGATTGTGTTTAATGCTACCAATAGGACTTTGCCATTTATTAATTACACCCATTTCCTGTGGCTTCTCTAGGATTCATAATATGTACCTTAACATATCACATTATATCTTAAAATAACTGTATTAGTCAGCCAAAAGGGGTGCTAATGCAAAGTACCAGAAATCTGTTGGCTTTTATAAAGTGTATTTATTTGGGATAAAAGCTCACAGTTACAAGGCCCTAGAGAGTCCAACTCAAGGTACCATAAGAGGTACTTCCTCATCAGATATTGCCATGTGTTGAAGCAAGATGGTGGGTGATGTCTGTGAGGGTTCCACCTTCCTCTTCCTCATAAGGATCCATGGGCCCAGCTTCTTCCCATCTCTGTTGTAGGCTGGAGGGCTGGTGTCTTTCTGTGTTCAGCTACTCTGGTCTCTTTACAAGATCAGCTGTAGACTATCAGGTGAATGGCTCATCTCTCTTCCCAGGCCTGCAGGATCAAAGTTCATTCCTTTTCTGTGTCTGTGGAGCCCTCAATATTCCTCTGTGTATTTCTTCTTCTCTGTGTATCTCCTTCTGTGTTCTTGATTGAGTGTCCATTTATATAGCCCATCAAGGGGGTGCCCTAATGACTTGGTAGAATCAAAGTCCTAATCTTGATTTAATCAAGTCAATATAAAGCCTTTGAATTTAAATCAATCAAAGGGTATCACTCTCAGAGGAACAGACCAGTTTACAAACATAATCAATATCTCTTTTTGGAATTCATTGATAATATCAAACTGCCATGATAACATTATGCCAGTTCACATATAATAAAAAATAATACAAGAGTATGCTTTGATATCCCCCTTTTATCTTTTATGCTATTGCTTCACTATATTTATAAACCTCACAAATATTATTTTAAAAAATTGCCAACATATACACCATTTTGGGGGCTCTTCAATTTTGGGTGAATTTAAGTGATCATCTGCTATCATACTCCTTCCATTTAGAGAATTGCTTTATCATTTACTTTATGCAGATTTTTTTTTGCCACTCCACCTAGATAGGATGGACTCCTCCCAAAAACTTGGATCACATATTAAGGCTAATTTCACCACACAAACTCCACGATAATATGAAGAAGTTTATTACTTAAATAAGCCAAGATTTTTGGGGGACAACCACGTTGTTTTCCCAAACTGGATCATGAATAGCTTGAGGGCACTGGGGAAAAAGGACTGGCTTGGGGCTTTCATTATGTTTAGGGGTGGGGCCAGGGTGATGGTTCCTACACTTGCAGACAAGGGCTTGCAGAGTTTCTCTCACCAGTGCCAAAGGAAGGAGCACTGTGCTTCTTACCAGATTGCCCAGATGTGAGCTAGAATGGGAAGAGGGAGGGTTGAGGCTCAAAAGCTGTTTACAGTCAAAAAAAGAAAATGAAAGAAACCATATTCTATTACAATCCATCCATGATGTTTGACTGATGACTAAAATGTATTATTTAATTGGATTTGAACTTGTTTAAATAAGTCATTATAGTGGTCTATGAGGCCTGCAGCCTGTGATCTGTTGGGGAGGTGAAAGTTTTGTTAAATGCCTCATTCAAGAGCCCAGCATCATGTATTCTGAGAGGTGAAATGAGTGCTTCGGTCACTATCAATGATGCCTGGAACTTCAAAAAAGGCGTAAGGAGTATCTTGATGAAGCCTTATAGTGTGGCTTTAGTAGATATAGACGTATGTGACCTTGATTTATATTTTGTGTATATGTGAGGCAAAAGAGTCCTAGAGTTGTTTATGCCAAAGGGGGCAAGTCTTGGATAAGGAATTTTTGTTGCTACCATTGGCAATAACCAAAGAGTGTGTAAAATTGGGCAGATGGGGCTGATTACTAACCAAGGCTAAGATGACTGCCTGCAAGTTTGTCCAATTGTGCTGATCCTTTACTAGGGACATCCTGCTAAAGAGATGAAAAGCAACAACATACCACTAAGCTACATCACATGCAGTGTTGGTGATACTATCTGTAAAAATATGGACTTCCATTGGAGATGATCCCAAGGGGCTCCCCAGGTAGCCAAGAAGGTCTGGAAGAGGAGCGACTTCCTCCAGAAATGTGGCGTCTGGTAGGGGAATGAGGACAGGGCAAGCCATCCCTCCTGCAGGTGGGATGTGCTTGGAGGCCCAGAGTTGGCTCCATCCTATACCAGGAGGCCTTGGCAGCTGTGCTGAGTTTCTGAGGCCCTGCTTCCATGACCCAAGGCATAATGAGCAGCTGTGCATAGAGGGTCAAGGACTCACATCCTTTAAGAGTCTTTATTTTCAGGAGATCCCAGCATACAGCCAGAAATTACTGCTTTAATACTGTATAATACGGGGCCCAGAAGGGTAGTTTTTTGCATCAGAAGTCTATGGACAACTTCTAGCTGTTATGGGTGGTCCAGCGTCCCCAGGAGGTATGAGAAGAAGTTTCTGAAGTCTATATCATGAGAGGAAAGAAAAGGAATCCCTGGTGCACTCTGAGTGCCTGTTGTTGCAATTTGGATGGATTCTACAGCCTTTTGTTGAAGTTACTCCATTCAAGGTGGGCCAGTTGCAAGCAACAATGTAAAATAGGATGAAGTAAAACCTGTAAATGAGGAAATGTTTCCTCCAGAATCTTAATAGGCCTAAAAGATGTGGCCATGTGATCTCCTGCTTTGCACTTAGCAATACACACTTTCTCTCTTTGAAACTCTAGTGTTTGAGGAATTGGTCATGTCGAACATTTTGGGCAGAGACCCCCCACTTTGCTTGGTAACAACATGAGAAAAATGCAATGTTATAAGCTTCAGAGGCATATAGAGGAGATAGATGTGGAAGAAGATTGTTTCAACAGCTTCAGGATATATTGGCAGGTGCAGATATTTCAGGCAGAGATGTCATCTTGGGGTACTGCTGTAGAAGTTTAGGTGAAAACACGATTGATTTAGATGAATTGTTTTGGCAATGTTAAACAAAGTGCAGGCCCAAAAGATATTAAGGATCATGTTAATAATGTTGACCCTGAATATATGTGTGTGGTTTTAGTGGTGGGAAAAGGTATGGGAAGGAAAAGAAAACAAAGAAGCACCCCACAGAGTGGTAAGATTTTGAGAACTGGAAAGTGGCAATATAATTAACATTGATTAAAAAATTGGGAAGAGGTGTAGAGTGTAGAGGGCCTAGCAAGGGTCAGCTCTGGATACATAGTTGATGAGAAATGTTCTACAGATATTATAGAGACAGGAATAAAATACGACATCATGATCAGGGTCACAAGAGACCTCACGTGTCTGGATACCCCAAGCTTTAGAAAGTACTTTCAAGTAGTAGACTTCTCCTCTTGACGTCTTTCAACCCTGAAATTAGAGTCCTGATGCTTGCAGGTGACTCTTACCATGTGAGCAGGATAAATATCAGGCAGATCACATTTTTTTTCAGAATATGATGGAGACTCTAGAAGCCTTCATTAGGTTTATTTGAGAATAAAAGAGCTCTTTATGGGGAAAGCTCAGGGGCAAGAAAATACACAATGGGGTTTTTGAATTCCTTTTTGGTCTTCTGATGATCAACAGGAACACTCAATTTTGAAAAGAGGTCATCATGCTACTATGGTCTTTTCTTGTATTCCCTGCACTTGCTGTCGCTGGGAAGGTCAGATGCTATCACTGTAGCAGCTGTAAATATAAATATTATGGTCCAGACTGAAAATGTGCCATTATAACACTTTGACCTTACTGTTTTAGACCTAGTAATAACTGTTGTTTTAAAATAGAGCATTTAACAGCAGTTGTTTTCCAAATAATGTAGCATGTTTTCCTCTACTCTAATAGCTTATTTAAAGAGCCATTTTCCCAAGTTACCCATGGATGTTGGAAATAATTTCTGCATTTCCCTTGGCTTGTATTCTAGTTGTCAAAAAGTCAAAACACAAACACTAGCTGAACAGACTCAGTTACATCTCAACATGGTAATTGTTAAATCACTCAGTAGGAGGAAAACCAAAAAAAAAGAAAGTCACATGAGGAGTTATTATTATGCATATGCATTTTTAATGTCTGATTCTCTGTATAACCTTAAATTACAATGCAGGTTAAATTTCCCTTGCTGATTTATAAGCATAATGTAAACTCTAGACACAGTTAATGATATTGCAATGTAAAACTGTTCTGTTGCAAACTAAAGACCTTGCTTAGCACTGCAAAGCTCCGGGTTCATTTCAATGTGATCATTGAGGCACTATGCAGAGATTATGCATTTATTGTATTTTTTTTCATGAATACATGAATGAATAATAAGTTCAACAAACAAGAGTTTCCTACTGGGAATGTCAAACAAATCATTCTGCAAAGTGCTCTGAATTTCAATCAATCACTCTCCATAACACTTGTCCCGCTGCGGTCTTCAGCTTCAATGGAGTCAGCACTTATAGTGCTATAAATGGTCCTGGACAGGAGACACAGGGTGCAAGAGGGCAGAAAGACAGTGCACCATCAGGCTAGCCTCCTGTTCCTCTCTCCCCAGCAGGGCTTCGTTGTCAAGCCCATGCAGGTTGTTTCTGTATTGGAGGAGACCGAGGGCATTGGCTAGTCATATTCCTATAGTCTTGCTGTACCCATAAACTGGAACCTAGAGGCACTAATGAGCACCTCAGTGAAGGGAAAGTGTCTCTTCGGGATAGTGGACAAGACAGAGCAACACGAGACAACAGGACTGGACAGTAGTGACTCTTTTAAGATCTGGATGAATGGTGAGAGTGGCCTATTGAGTGTGAAGACACTATGCAAAATTTGGTTTGCTGAGCTCAGAGATTTTATTTTAGGAATTATCTATTAAGGTTCTGAGGTTGAATTTTGGTGCCTTTCTCGGGGAAATTGTATTTTCATCTTAGAGAATTCAATACTATTTTTTTATGGTGGTCTTGATTCATATTGAGGTTGGGGAAAATAAGTTTGAAGAAGAGAACAATTTTCTATTTGGAATTGCTCATTCCAAGGCAGTTTTAGGAAAAACAACTCTTTAGATGGACTGTTTTCGTGGTCTGCCCTCTTCCCTACATGGCAACCATGCTAATTGAGAACTTCCTTGGTAAGGGTACAGTTTGAAGTTATTTCTCATAGCTTGAGGCAGCATGTTCAATTTGAAGAAACTTGCCCATGTACCAAGAAAGCTTGATTTTCATCACCTACCAAATCAACGAATACCAACAAATTTTGAGTAAATTCCAAAGCGTGTGATCAGATTTCTACTTCAATATAAATGTACATCTTGTTTCCCTTCAGCCAATCAAATGTTACTAAACAATGAAATTGCTTGTGCTTTATTTATAGCCTCCAGAATAAGACTATTATTCTTATTAACTATAATTAGATCCTCCTGGCCACAGCACCTATCTCACATCTGTGTGGATCAGATATTGCTTCTCAGTTTTCATAGTACATAGCATGCCAAGTACAGTGCATCCCTCCCTCTCTTCCCATTCCCTAACATTCATTATAAAACCAAATACCACCAGTTGTCAGTTTATTAAGTTTTGTTACAAAGATACCTTCCCCACTATGAATCTGACATGAATTAGTAACATGTTTTATTGCATTTTTGGTAGATGAAACTGACTGGATAAAATGTGACAACCATTTCAACCCACTAGGGCAGATCCTGGATTATTCATTGGGATTGGGGAAAGTTTCCAAATTGAGACAGGCTCTCAGATACAACCTACAATAAGCCCATGGTCCTGACTAACTGTATGATATAGGATAAATTATATCACTATTGTAAGCCTCCGTTTTCTCATCTGTAAAATATGAACATTTAATAGATTTTTTCAAGGACCCTTCTGGTAATATTGTGTTATTTTTATAGCACTGACTCTGGAGCTAAAACTCTTGAGGGTCAAATCCTTGGGGCTGCTATTTAACCTCTCTGTGTCTCAGAGTCCTCACTTGGGAAATGGTAGATGATGCTATTACTATTACTGAACTCATAGGAAGTCATAAGGATTAAACGAGTTGCTACAGATAAGGTCCATATGTACCCCAGGGCAAGTTCTATATGTGTAAGCCATTATTATTCTGTTTCTGATGTCCATGACTTTACTAATATAATACAATAATATCTATTGTTTACTGAGTAGTTAATATGTTACTTCCAGGTAACATGTTAACATTATCTTGAAAAACTCTCACAACACATCCATGATGAAGATTTTGTCCAATAATTATTTCCATTTTACATACAAGAAAATGAGGCTGAGTGTTAAGTAAGTTACCCAAGATACCACATCTAGTTAGTGACTGAGCTGGAATCCAAATCTAGCCTTGCAAGACTACCCCTTCTAACTTCAATTCTTGCTCCACTGCCCCTCTATACTTCTCTGTAGGAACCAGATCAGTCTTCAAAGTTTGCTGGAAGGGAGAGGCAAAAGAAGTGAGAAGGAAGGCTCCCCTGACGCTTCTGCTTAGCTTGATGCCAGACTCTGAAAAATAATCTCAGTTGAATTGATTTTCACCAGTTTCACTGCTGATTTTGGCACTTTGTTTCACATTTAGTGTTTATCTAAATGTCTTCAAGCTACTTTCTCTTTCACACTAATCCATAATGACCTCTTGCTTCTGAATTAATTACTAGTTCAAACAGTTTGTTGTTATTGTTGCATTCATCTTCTCTTTTTCTACATTGTCTTCAACTATACTGTTAACTTTTCAACCTGCTTCTTTTCTCTACTCCTTTCTTCTCACTGTCTCCCTTCCTTCTAAGAAATAAAAGACAAAAGTAGCTAACTCATACTCATAATTGTGCCCATAGAATGTCTGGATGTTCCCATTCCTCGTTATAGTTGTGTGTGTGTGTGTGTGTGTG
>PVKH010017678.1:0-15350 GCA_004027955.1 Chaetophractus vellerosus | reverse complement strand
TTTTAAGCTGATGATTAGCTAAATTACATTAAAAACAAAGGTCAATAAATACTCAAGACTCATCACTTACTAATTGTTTTGCTACATTTTACTACTCTCTATGCTCTTGAGGTTGTTTGCCTCCATTGTATCTGTACGGTGAGAATACTGCAGAAGATATCTGCATTACTGCACATCTTTTGCCAGCTTCACGTTCAGCGATGTCACTTTGGTAGCTAAAAACCAGACCCGGTGGGAGTATTTATATCATGGAAATGGCATATACTATAAACCAAGGACTGACGTTGTCCTGTTGATCATCTGGGCTTCAAAACATGGTGGAGAAAATGCTAATAATGCAGATTAATCTTAAAGTGTGTCTCCTCTGCAGGCAGTACATTAAAATAATACAGAAAGTCTGAGGAAATATTCATCATTAAAGAGCTAGTAAAGTTCCAACATACATCTTGCTTATTTCACTTTCATCTTACTCGTTGACATAAATGACAATATCGACCAACATTCATGTCTGAACAGCACTTACTTGTTCATCAAATGGTTGGCTAGAGCCATGAGAGTTCAGCAAATATCAGCAAAGGATTCCGCAAGAATCGATTGGCTCTGCAGAATTTACATTAAAAATATTACATATTTTATTATTATTTGTAAGTTGTGTGCTACCCATCCCTTAGATCAGTAAAATAATGAACTTAATTAAATGCATAGAGGTATTCATATGTTTTTTCTGGAGAGCTGGTTGTTGCACATTTACCAGCAAGCCATGGCTTCCATCCAATCCATTCCAGCAAGCAGCCTACTGACGGCACGTACCGGGAGGGAAGTTAACAGTCCTTAGGTTCCTGCAGACTCATGCACAAAATAAGTTTGTCATTTGCCTTTAGAAATAACACTGGTTGTTGGATTCAAGTAGTTGCAAAGGAACTGTGAAAAAAGGGACACCACTGTGCCCAAGGGACCGGTGCTGAGTTGAGACTTTCCCTCTCCTTTTTCCTTATCTAAGGATGAAGATAATTATTATCACTATCTCCCATAGGCTATTTATTTCTAATTTCTGATTTTTTCCACCCTAAAGCAACATATTAATGTTATTGATAAGAACTTACAATTGTAGTTCTAGGAACTTTATAAGAAACGTAATGTTATTATATTCATCCCAACTCATGAAAAATTACGTTTGTGTTCAGAATTCAATTTTCCCACCAAATTAGTCTTCTGTATATTTGAGATAATTTTTCATGCATCCTGCACATGCGAGATTCTCTTTTCCAGATTATCTTGTCTTTTCCAATATAAAAGATGAAGTCCCTATAGTTTTGATCTTCTGAAGATAAGCTATAATGTAATCGCTTTAGAGAACCTTATCAGGTAGAAAGCCTGACAGCAAAGAGATTGAAAATTGGAAGACGACTTTATGCGCTTTAGCTGCAAACCTAAAAGAACAAGTGAGAGTGACCCTTTGTGTTTTGCGAGTGCAGGAAGGATTTCTGTGACTTTGAGAGTCTTCTAGATCCTGCACTCATAATATTTGTGTTTCTTTCAGTCGCTGGAAAGCACCCGTCGGATGCTGCAACTAGTTGAAGAGGTAAGGAGTTTTTTAAGATACAGAAGTTGATGCTTTATGCTGACATAATCTTTTCCTAGACCCGACTTCCCTTCCCTGGGCCATGATCCCAAAGATTCCAGTGTTAATTTTGCCGACAAGGAAGCCACATAATGAGGGAGATGCTGGGTTTAGGTTGCCAAGCAACCATCAAGGGCTATTCACTCTGCCTCCGGCCCTATGCCAGACTTACAGTCCTGGAAGCCAAGAAGGGTAGTGTCTCCAAGCAAATGCTCCCAAGGAATGGCCAAGACTGAATCGCTTTAAGCAATGCAGAATGATTTTTAAGATACAAAGGAGTGATCTACATAAAAATTGAATTTGTAATGATTTTGATACCTGTCAGTCATAGCTCGTCTTGACATTCTGTTCTGACTAGAGCTGCATATATGACTTGTAAAACTATTTATCCATGTAGGTATATCATTTTCATAAATTGTTATATTTAGAGTCAGGAACTCAAAATTTATAAAATAATAAGGAAATTCTTCAACAAGAGGAAATGTCAAGCCCAAACATATAAATTATAAGAGCCCTTTCATATTCTTGAGTTTATTTCCAACATCCATTTGTGAGGCATGGTTAATGAATCCCAAACTAATTTTAAGTGAGTAAAATGGGACAGATAGCAATAATGGAATCAAAAGGGCATTTGCACTAAACCTTGCTCATTCCAATTTGATGTAACGGCAGTCAACCGGGAAGAATAAATGGATTAATTGAACCTCTTGTCCATTGGGAGAGATGAAGTGGAAAAAGAATGGGATGGGCTATATTTATCTTAAACCTAATAAAACAAGCCTCATGGCTTTTATTCTGTGAGATGCTGTTTTAGCTAAGCTTTGAAACTGCTTGTCAGTGTATAAATTCATGTGTGGTTATTGGTTTTAGAGATCTTGAGTGTACTTTAGCAGAATGATTTAATAGGCCTACTCCCCTCATGCTACTGTAAATTGCTTGTGCAATGACATGAGAGGGAAAAAAATAAATTTTACAAAGGCTACAAGGAAAGGCGGCCACCTCTCACCCTATGGGAGCCAACATCTTCCCTAATTTCTGCAGCTTCAGCTTCTCCCCTAGGAATGAAATACGGCTAAATGAGAATTGCCACACGAGGGGTGGGAGAAGCACCAACTATGAGTGCCATGGGGGGCTGGTGCACTTAATGAATCCTTGTATCATGAAAACTGACAATTCCGAGCTACAACTTTGCACAAATTGGCCCCCATAGGAAGGCAGGCCCAGTGAGGTTTCTCTTGAAAGCACATAAAAGCAGCCTTCGCTCTCCAAATGAAGAGAAATGTTTTCCTTGCTCTGTCCTGGGAACACGGCTCATGCAGAAATATTTGAGGCCCAAGAAGGAGGCCGATATTCTGAATCTAGGAGTTCTGTCAAGTTTTCAGAGTAGACGTATCCTCTTCCAACTTGTCTTGAGAACAAATGGAGGGACTGAATCTTGGTAACATCCCTATGTGAGCTCGGATGTTAAGCACAAGGGAACCCAGAAGTCAACTGACATCTTGACTTGTCTTTGTGACCTTCAATCATATGAACTTCCAAACTCATTTTTCATTTAACTTTACACGAAGGCACGTAAGATGTAAATTTCTAAAATGCCAGAACTATCGCCAGTGTACAAGGTTGGAACACTGCCTAGAATGTGGAAAAGATGGTGCCGGTGGCTCGGAGTACACGGCCTTGAACTGGCCCCTCCCCCACCTGGAGTCTTTGGGCCATGGATGTGGTTGTGCATCTTATTAGACCACTGGCAGTGTCTGCCAGCCTTGAAAAATGAGCATCTGCATTAATTTTTTCTGGGAAAAATCTCAGAAGCTGTATTGATTAAAGCTGGATTCTCGAATCTTACATTTGTTTCTCCTAAAGTGCTTCTCGATCGAGTATGAAGTTGCATCTTAGAGCAAAGAGCGAAAGAGATGGAAGCTATCTCCTACTCTAATAAATGAGAGGAGGCCATTAGACTTGCCATCCTTAGGAAATGATGAGCAAGGCATTATTAGAGGAGATTGATTTGCTCCTACGTCCCCCTGGGTCATTTTATATTTATGGTCAAACACCCCTTCTGTCTGGGGCATTGCCTATTCAGAGGATAGTCTGCTTTCCAATCAAAAAGGAAATTCTCTTTAAAGAGAATCAGCGTTAAATATTCATGATGGGCAGAAATCATTTTGAAAACCCAAGCGTTGAAATACCAGGATCTTGCCCGTGATCCCAAAGTGATCAGCGGTGTATAATTTGAATCGAGCTGATTTCTTATTGAAATTCATTCTCAAAGACGAAAGGTTACTAAACGTGCAGAGACTCCGTAAGGCAAAGGAGTTGACTTTCAGTGGGATGTAAAACTCCAGCGCCTACCTCGCCCTGCCCATTCCAGGGTGGAGCAGGTGACGGGGTGGAGGGTTGCTTTGTAACAGAAGCCATCCTCAGCACTTCGCAGGCCACGTGAAAACACACAGAGGTAGATGGGGGAAGTTCAGAAAGGCTGGATGCCGTCGACAGATAAAAATTCATTCCCACCCTGTACTGGGGGACTGTCTCTTTTGATGGATGCATTGCAACAAATACGTGTGCAATGCCTAGCTCCTGGGGTGGGAGGGAAGATAGAAATTGATCTTAAGCAGAGAAGCGGATGTGTAAATAGCTCCCCAAATTCCAGGCCTTAACCTTGAAGGCCTCAGGTACATAGAAGAGGGGACAATTAATTCTGACAGAAAAACCATGAAGATATCCTCAAGGAAGGAATATTTGATGCCAGGCAAAGACAAGTGAATTTTGCTCATGTTAAATTCAGCAAGTGAAGCCTACACGTTTATGCCTTGGCTATAAAAGCTGAGGAAAAGCCTCACTGCTTTAGGGCTGGTCGATTGGAAAGCACCCCACAGAGCTGTAAAAAGTGGCTACTGAGGGCTCCCTAACATTTTATGGACATTTTAGCATCTATTCCTTTAATGACAACTTAACTTTCAAGATACTTTGGCCATTAGAATAGAAAAAGTTCTAAAGCTAAGCCTGTTTTATGCCAAACTCTCAGCTAAAAATGGAAATTCAGACTGAGCAGTTCTTTTCAGATATGCATATTTGAGATCTTTTGGAATCCAGTTCAGAGAGTGCCTGGGGTGTTCTATTTTTAGCTCAAATGCTTTGGACTGTGGGGAAAGCATCTCAGAATGGCAAAAGAAAAAAAAATATTCTATAAACATTGTCTTAGTTCCTCTGCAAATAAAAAGAGAGAAAGAAAAAGAAAACTCCTTACATCTCCAATTCCTCTGTTTTGAGACCATTTTCCCATCTCAAAGAGAAACCAAGAAATGAGCTAAGCTAAAAATAGAACCACCTGCTTTCACTCTCAGCTATTGAAGCACAAAATTCCTTAAGAAATAAGAGGAAGTGTTCTGCCACCCTTGAAATTGCACCCCATCCCTAGCCTGCTCCCCTGAGCTTCGAGTTCCCCAGAGAACAGTGCAGTTATTTGGGTAGAAGCAATCGGCAAAAGCTGTCAGTGGAGCCAAATGTCAGTTCTAACAGTTATTGAGAACCTACTGTCTGCCTCACACTGTGCTCAGAGCAGTCACCATCATCATCATCAAATATCATCTAATTTAATCTTTGGACTCTTTACATGTGTCTTTTACTACGCCCTTGCTCTCCATTTTACCAAGGAGGAAATTGAGATACGGGGTGGTTAAGTAGCTTGCTTGGGACACATAGCTAATGATTGACAGAGATGAAACTGAAACTCAGGTCTACCTCATTCCAGAGAGTGAATTCTTTTTTCTTTTCTTCTTTTTTTTTTTAATGCACAGTGCGTAACTTCCCTTCCACTGGCAATTTCTACAATCGTCATGTGTTTTTTTTTTTTTGAGAACTCCACAAAAAGCAAAATGATCTAAGGAAACAGAGCAGCTCATTCTAAACAGCTCGAGATTCCACCCACCCTGAATCTTGCATTTTAATGTGGTCTTTCTTGAACTTAGCACAGCTGCACCTAGAGTTGAGCTTTTAGAGGCCTTGACTTTCTATTACTCATTTTAACCTTATATCCACTCTGGCAAGTAGAGGGGGCTACAAATGGGGAAACTGAGGCATAGAGCAGGTGCCTCTAGAGCTATGGACCTCAAAGATGGTCTAGAATTCAAAATCCTGAATCCCAGATCTCTGCCCACTCAACCAAGTTGCCTCTTACACTGAAAGACACAGTGAGAAGCCATGCGTTTGTCTTATCCTTACTGCTTGGGGCAGAGTAGAGGCACAATAACTGTTTGTTGAATGAAAGAATGAATTAAATAATGAATAAATGAGTAAGTGTGAGAGCAAGTGAGCGAATGAACCAACCTACGAACCACCCAACCTTACCTGGCATCTCAACCCTTCTTTTAAATATGGAGAAACAACCTAAAAGAGCCAGGTGACTCATCTAAGGTCTCACTAGTTGGTGGTCCAGCCAAGGGCACAGCCCACCATTCCTGAGTACAGATCAGTGCTCTGTTATTTGTTCTTCCAAGTTGGGGCACCCTAAAAAACTCTTGCTCCTTCCAATTAGGTCTTGTGAATCATCCCAGTGCGGAAACATTCAGCACCAAATTGGACCAACGTGAAATTATACTAGCCGGGCTTCATATACAATAAATAGACATAACAGAGGAGATCAAGAAAGTGTAAACAAAGGAGAGCTGGTTTGGCCAAAAGGAAATCACTAATGTTCTTCCCATTATAAGACGCCTTAATAAAATTCAACGAGAATCCTATGTTTGGCCTCGAGTTGAGTCCTCAGAGGAGAACATGCTCGTTGAGATGCTCCTGTCCTCATCAGAAGGTGCATTGTCACATCATATGCCTGCAGAAACCATCTGCTTTTCTTCACTTCCTGTTAATAAGCAATGGTTTATTAAGAAAAAAAATTAAGGCTTTTGTGGTCTAGAATCTTGCTGCTCATTTTGTGTTCTTGGCAGCAAGAAATGCAGAATCTCAGCCTCTGTCCCAGTCCTACTGAATCAGAATCTGAATTTTAACAAGATCCCCAAGGGATCATATGCACATTAAAGTTTGAGAAGTAGTGGTCTAGAAGCTTCTGGTGGTGGTTGGTAAAGCCAATAGTTTTAGTTTGCCTACCTATCCCGCTATCAATGCATTTTCTGAATGTGTTTATTTCATAAGCATTTCTGAAATGCTTGCCGTAGGCCCGGCACTGTTCTAGCACAGTGCGCATATTAATTCCGTAAACCCAACGAGATGCGTACTATTCTTACCCCTCTTTTACGCATTAGAGAACTGAGGCACAGAGCAATGTAGCCGCTTGCCCAAGGCCCCACAGCTGGGAAATGGAATCACTAGGACTGTGGCCACTGGGCCCCCGAGTCTGTGCTGTCCAGTGACGACCGAAGGCATCCTGTGCCACCACCCTGCAGCCTGCAGCCTGCCTTGGCAGTCAGGCCCATCAAAGTGTGCTCAAGAGCAGGGTGGCTTTTTTGTCTAGGAGAGCTGGCTGCACACGTTCTCTGAAGAAGGGAATTTGTAACCGCTCACTGTAATCATTTCAGTGCTTCACTTTACTTTTTGGAAGCACTATGGGAATTTAATTGTTCACGTGCTGTTCTAGTAAAACAAAACGAAATAAATAAATTTTAAAAACACTGTTGACCTCCACTAACACCTCTCTCTCTTTCTTAAAGGTCAGTGAAAACTAAATGGAGCTAAGGAAGATGTCTTATTTTAGAATTTATTCTGGGGTGCACCATGAGCTTTACATGGAAACCTAGTTAATCTGAACAATAAGCAGTGCCATTTTTGTGTTATTAACAGTCACCTGGTAAAATGGAAGGTCTTTACTTAACTGGCTCAAATGCTGGGATTTGATGAGTCCTAAGTATGAGGATGAAAATTTCTCTGCTCCTTCTCCCCTGCCCACCAGTGCCCACTCCACAACTCTCCCAAATAACTCCGGAGGTGTTTGGTTGATTGGGTTTATTTGAATAATAAGGGGTGACATGAAGAATGCTTTTTAAAGACTTCTCCTGCACAAAAGAATTAAAGTAAAGCTTTTGGGGGAATAATTTTCTCATACTATATCATTATGCAGAATTTTAAATTTCAGTATAAAGAACCTTCCTTCTCCTCTGTCACCCCTTTTCTAAATCGTATAGACCTGCTTTCCACTGAGAGAAAATGGGAGTTGTGTATTTCTCCACGGTCTCCTCTGATAAGCCTAAACTTTTCACACACCCCCACTCCCCGCCAGGGTTCTTACACATCGGGCATCCCCGTTTCACTGATGGAGAATTTCTGATATCTTGTGCCAGAGAAGAAGATTTAATTGTCTAGAAGATCGTGAAAGATTTGCTTTCTGTGGTTGTTATAAAACAATAGGCATTTTTGGTTCAAATGTAAAATTAATCATATTAAGTATATCCGAATTCTACGCCAGGCTGCATGCCCATCCCTGCTCCGCGGAGATTGTTCTACACCCCTCCTCCCACCCACCTGTGAGAATCAGTGGCGGAGCATCTGCAAGTCGCCCGTTCCTCCGAGCCCCTCCCCAGCCCCCTAATACTTTTGCCATGTTTCCTCCCCTTTGTTTTCCCCTTTGGTCCTTCCTCATTTTCCATTTCTAGGGCGAATTGTCCCCTTACTGATATCTCTTTCTCTCTTTTCTCTCTCTAACTCCTTTTCAACTTTGCTACCATTATTGGAATGTAGAGTAAAGATGCTGGTATCAGGACTTTGGTTATGTTGGATGAACAAGGAGGTAAGTTCAGATTTCTTCAAGTAAGAACAATTCCTCATCCGAATGAAGTGCATTTTTTATGATTTGTGCATACGCAGGTGGTCATTTGGACATGTGTTACTTATATAAGTGCGAAATTTCTAGAATTCTCAACATCTTGCTTTTTTTCTTCCTCTTTTGCAAAGACTGGTAAATGCACAGAAATGCTGACGCCTTCATGGTTGAATGTAAGGTACTACTATCCCTGTTATATGTTTTTGAAAGCAACAGCCACTTGTTTGTAATTTTTTTTAAAAAAATGATATCTCAAACAGTGAAAAGTCTCTTATTTTCCTTACCCCCAATCCTTCCCATAAATTTGGTTTCCTTCTAATAATTCCTAGGAAGAATGCAAGACTAATATATCATGTTGTCCCTTTCTTTTGGCCATCCTGGTTTAATACTCAGCAGTTTAGATTTCCATCTTATTATGGGTATCCTTTAAATAACTGGAAGGCATTTTTTAACAGGATATGAGCAGAGGGGGATCGTTTGGAAACTTGAAAATTGAACCAATTGAAATATTTCTGTCTTTTAAAAATTCTTATGGAAATGCTAGAAACAATGAAATGAAAAGAGCCAGCATTTTAGTATGGCACACCTCCGTACTCTAAAGTGGAACTCTAGAAGGGTAATATCCTAATTTTTCTTTGTTTCAACATATCTAGCCATTTGGTCATGTTTTACATAATTCTAGACACAAACTAATTCCTGATTCATTCTTATCAGAATAAACAGAACTTTTGAGAAACATTTTCTCTATATTCATATTTTTGCAAAATTCTTCAGAACTATGAGGGGTTTTTAATGTCAAAGATAAAAATGTAAAGCTTATTCACAGCATAAACAAGTGCAAAAAAAAAAAACCAGAATGGTGGCGGGGGGGGGATTTCTATACAGATAACAGACAGAAGGCACTTTTCCTCAAAATACAGAGATCCCCTAACTATCATCAAGGAAAAAGGGCAACCCCTGCCCCCCTACCAAAGAAAAATGGGCATGGGATATAATTGTCAGTTTGCAAATAAACATATGAAACCATTCTCCAGTGCCACTTTTTACTTAGCAGACTGGCAGAAATGTTAAAAAAGTGAAAATAATCACTGCTGGCAAGTATGTGGCAAACAGGAACTCTCATTCTACAAATAAGTATTGTGGACCCATACAAATGTTTTAAAGAGTAATTTGGTAAATCTTCAAATTTTGAAGTGAACACATCTTTGACCAAGACACTCCACTTCCAGAATTTTTCCAATGCAGAAATACATTTGCAATTCTAGGAAGAAAAATGTACATGCCTTACCTTATAGGTTAATAGAGTAAAACTGGAAACCACCTTAATGTCTGTCAGCAGGTAGACCAAATTAATTATGGGATGGCCATACAAGGAACATTCTGCAACAGTTACAATCAATGAGGTAAATCTTTATTTACTAACTTCCGGGAAGTTGGGGAGGGGGCAAGAAGAGACCAAGGAAGATGTGTCTGTTTGGGTCCCCTGGGAAGCAAATGCCAAGAAGGAGCTAAACGTGCATTGGGGGAGATGTCTGTGATGGATCAATGGGAGAGAGTGCAGGGGTAGGCAGGGAGAGGCTTCAGGCCAGATGCCTGTGAAAGCAGAGCGGGGAGGAAGGAGGACTGCTGGGATGAAGCGCTGAGAAAGTCTCAGCCAGGCTGTGGGAAGCCCCCTGCAGGGCCCCGGCTCTAGCACCCCATTGTGCTCAGAGGAGCCCCCCAGGAGAGCAAGATGTGGCGCCCCCCAAAGGTGGAGCAGCTGCAGGTGCCCCGTCACTCTGCTCCTCACAACACAGTCCCACTTGACAGGACATCTGAGGACCACACCTCAGGTCTGTCATGGGAGGCCTTTTATTTTTACTTTATTTATTTGTACTGAACCTTTTCAATAAATACACACCAATCAATAACAAGAAAAAAGTTTTTAAAAAACAAGTGAACATAAACCCAACCCTTTCCCACCAGTTTTTAAAAACAGAAATAGAAAGCTTTGTCAGAATTGTTATTAAATTTTATCCAATTTGATTGAAATGATTTCATTTATTAATAAAATTTCATTTTATTCTAATAAAATAGCAATACCAAGAATCAAAAAGAGAGAAAGTAAATAGCATGTTTACACGGGTTGCAAATTTAATTGTACTTCTCTGAAGGAAATCTAGAGATACAACTTGGCTAAATCATCACACGAATGCAAAATGTTACTCAGGAACAAATGATTCCCAGGAGCCTGTACCTATTATTTTCTGAGGAACGATGCACAATAGAATGTCTGTTTGCCACATTTCCCCACTTGATAGTTAATATTCTCAGCTAAAGCCTTTCAGTTGTGGCAATATCACAGTAAATGTTGAGCTCCTCGGTTAACCGTATTTCCTAAGGTTTTACCAGATACTTGGCGAATAGATTGATGCTGACAAGCCACGTGGTGCTGTAAGACCTCGTCGAGTGGGTGCTTCCTGGGACTTAAGTGATACACACTCCATTTATCCTGTAATAAGAGTGTAGGACCTTTTAAAGTGACAGCTGAATATGAGCCAGCGGCTATCTTGCAATGCCATCATAAATGCATTTTAATTCTGCTATGCCATGTTCAGTTGTTTAGATCAGTAACCGCTTCAAAATTTCCCTTCAGCTACGTGCCACTAAATTGGATTATGCCCGAACACCCAAAACACTGACCATTACTACCAAGCAGGCGCAAGAATTCTCAAGACTTAACCAGCCTGCCAAAGAACATTCCAACCATGTGGGTCAGGCCAGACCTTTCCAGGTTGTCCAGCTAAACAGTTGCACTCAAAGATCCCTTATGGGATGCTCATTTTATACCCAGGTACCAGGAGACACCAAGGAGCACTGAGCCCGAGACGGCCGGGACTAGAAAACTTGTCTCCGCGAGAAATCCCCTTGAAACGATCTTGGCACTAATTTGGAAAGATTTGGCCTTTCTCCTCCGTTTGTCTTGTTTCTTTTGTTGTTTTTACTGGTTATGTATTTGCCTTGATGCTGAAGATGTAGTTCTTGGGGAAAAAATTCACCCCCAAACTAAACAGTGATTCTTGCCTGGCCTCGTGAAGGCCAAGTCAGGCCCGTCTGGAGAGGCTAGCGACTTTCTTAAGAAGCACGTGGCACCACACGGAGGCATTTGAGGGAGCAAGCCTTTTGCTAAAGTCTGCTCACCAGTATTTGCTTGGAATGTCTAAGGCTGCACTGCCCGAAAGAGTAGCCGCTCGCCACATGTGCTAGTTTTAAGTTTATTTAAATGAATTTCTATGGCTCATCGATGTTAGGGAGAAAAGACATCATGGAGGCAGCATCTCGTAACTGGATATACTCATGGAGGTTGCACACTGTCAATTGCACTGATGTCTTGCTATCCTTCCATCGTTTTGTCTTTTTTAAAACCAGGCTGAGGATTCTAAGGGCCTCGTGTTGCCTTATTTAGTAAGAGCGGGAGAAGGGATGTCTAATCCTGGATCCCAGAGCATCCTGCCATTGGGGGATCTACCTCAAATAACCAGTCATCCAAATATGGCAAGGGAAAGTCTGAGCTCTCGCCCAACATGTAGTGTTGTCTACTGGGAAGAGCCCTCCCAACCCAAAATGTTATTTTCTTCTCAGCCTCTAGGAGTGAACAAAGAGCAGCCAGAGAGCAAGCTTAGCCACCCGAGGAGCACTCAGGGCGGGTGGCTGTAGCAGCCTCCTCAGGATGCAATGAGGAGACTCGGTTCCCTTCCAGCCTCACCTGAGGAACGTCTTCCCAGACGTCACTGAAGTGCTGAGAAATCCCAATGTGCCCAGCATTGCCACAAATGTCACTCAAAACCCTCTAGGAAGTAATATTATGTTAGGATATCTGTAACAAAATGGTTCCAATATATTCTTGTAATTGATTGTTTGATCGGTAATTGTGTACAAAGCATTCAACCCGTAGTGGTAGGTTTAAAACTGTCTTCTGAGTCAACTGTTCAGAATGGGCTTCAGAATGTTCTCTTCTAGCTTCGACCTGTGCCAGACCAGCCGTGGAGTGTGGGTTTGGGCCTGCCTGTTTATTGTATGGTTGAATTTGAATTCTCTAGTCCAGAGACCCAACACGCGTGGACCAATTTGCATATATTTACTGCACAGAGGATGGGCCCCTGAAATGAGCTCAGAGTGAACATGTCGGCTGAGATGGGATTGACTTGCTCTGTATCTCAAGAGTGATTCCCCAGGAAGGACAAATCCTTGACGCTACCTCCTCACTCCACATCTGGGCTTTTATCAGTTTTTCTTAGTTGAGTGCAGCAGGCTTTTCCTCTAAGCCCATCTCACCCCAGCACTCCAAGAAGCCATTAGCAGTTCCTCGATTGGGATTTGGCTCCCCTACTCCTGTCTGTACTGCTGATGGCTCTTCATCTGGCTGATGTTGCGTTCTGGTCGCCCCCATCAACCCTTTCACTCAAGTAGCTGATTTGATCTGCAAACTAATTTCTTGCATTCTTAAAAGGTCACTAGAGTAAAGCTATCAGGAACGTTAAAAAAAAAATTGCCATCTTTTTTTTTAAGTCCTTTTAAGGCTTTTCTTAAACACACAGCTGTACCTATGCAACTCAGCAAAAGTTTGCCCACATTACACAGTTATTTCCTCTAGCTGTCTAATGTTGGATAAATACTCTGAAAATTTTATTTTCACCAGTCATTTGAAGAGCAGATTCTTAATGAGTGGCATTCTATTTCTTCAGCCACACAAAAGTGGACACAATAAGTTCTTATTTTCTAAATTGTCATTCTCCCCAGTTTGGGTCATTTTCAGAATGACAGTTTCCACTGTGCAGTTTAATGTGAAATTGCTTTTAAGTGTGTTTATTTATGCCCCCTGTAGGCTATAAACTTATTTATCAGTTTTATTCTCATCAAGCCTTTATTCCTGGAGGCCTGGGCAGGCACGCATGGAAACACAAATGAAAGGAGCAAGGGAAATGTAATGAGGTTTTGTAATTAGACAACCGAGATACCCCACTGCTGCTTTCCTTTAATGGTCTTAATAGCTATTTTTAAAATCCCTTCAATGAACTTGCAGTTACCTCCATTTGGTGGCCCAACTTTTGCCAAATTAATCGAGTTAGTGCATGTAAACCTGGCAACCTAGAAGTACAATCTGTTTTTATGACCGTAGCCCTATTTCATAGACCCACTAAGTCCAGCTTTGCCGGCAGCGATGGCACGTGGCACGGTACCTTCCTGTGTTCCAACCCATCACATCTCCGAGAGTCAGGCCACTGAGGATGGCATCTAGCATGTCCCCCGTCATAGAGAGGTGAAATGCCTTCCAAAGTTCTCATAGAGAGTAAGTCACAGGATGAGAAAGGCATGAAAATGGTCCAGGACGTACAACATAGCTGTATTAATATGGCTTTATTCACAGCTTCTCAACGGAGAACTGATCATGGCCTACTTTGGGCTGGATATCGCTGCTAGGAAAGAGAGCTGGTACTGCTTGCTAATGATTGTGGCTGTTACTGTTGTTTTCCCCAAAGAAGAAAACAGATCCTATTTTCTACCTTACCTGGTTGAGAATCTTAAAAACCAAAAGATAAAGATATTTTAAAGTTGAAGCAGATGCTTTCTCTGGTTGCATGAACCCGGAATGTCTAAGACACAAACGAACACCCTGTTTTGCTTTCTCTTGGGTTGCACTGGTGTCTGAGTAAGCGGATATGCCGTGCCCTTTTCCTGGACACTCCGAATCAAACAGGCCCGCCCACCCCATGCCATCATGTTCGAGTTGCGAACTCTCCTGAGCATCGCTCACGTCCATTTCCTTCCACCCACGCAGGGTGGGGCAGAGGCAGCAGTCTGCAGCAATGCATCCTCGTGGACAATGCATTGTAATATCTCGCTCTCTCTTTCGATCCTCTGTCACATAGTCATTTCTCATGTTCTGTTGGAAACCCCCCAAAAATTCATTCCACACTGTCATCCCTTTGTCCTAACCAGAACAACTCGATCGTGTCGAAGAAGGCATGAACCATATCAACCAAGACATGAAGGAGGCCGAGAAAAATTTAAAAGATTTAGGGAAATGCTGTGGCCTTTTCATATGTCCTTGTAACAAGTAGGTACTGGGACCAGCTCTAATCTGTGGCGTCCAGTTTTCTTGCTTTCTTTCTTTTTTTTTTTTTTTTTCTTTTTTAATGTCAAAGTGAATGTCTGAAGTTTTGTCTTTTTTTTCTTTGTCCTTTTCCATCTGCTTCATTCTGTGGGGATAAAATACTTGTGTTTAATCAGAACAACTGGAGCGCATTGAGGAAGGGATGGACCAAATCAATAAGGACATGAAAGAAGCAGAAAAGAATTTGACGGACCTAGGAAAATTCTGCGGGCTTTGTGTGTGTCCCTGTAACAAGTAGGTGCTGCCTGCCTGCCTGAAGCTTTGGGTCCCCAAGGCCCGTCTCTCCAAGCCTTGACAAGCTCATCCCTGCCGGGCACATAGGCAGGGTGGGCATGTGGCATGCGGAAGAGATCAGTACCGTCTCCAGTGCATTCATCTCATAGCATAGACGATACTAGCGGGAGGTCCTGATGCTGCATTATAAATCAGGCATACTACAGTGAAAGCTTCACTGTCAGCAACTTTTACTGAACGTTTCAACATTTTCCAGAAAGTGTACCTCGAGAGAGCCCAGCCTCAAGAGAGAGGCACCCACGGAACTTTATTTTCCCCAACCCCAAGAGCCAAAATTGTAGATTTAGCAAAGGCTGGGGCTAAGTTTGGAAGACAAGAAATGTGTACATCAGGGTTCGAATTTTCAAAAGTAAGAGAGACAGGTAATTTGGCCCAAGCAAACATTTCTGTAAGCTAGAGAGTGTGACATGGATTCTTCCTTTCTCCTGTGAGCCAAGTGCGAAATCTGGGCAGCAGTTAGACTGCAGATGCCACAAGGCAGGGCTGACGAGCTCTTCGGCTAGAAGTGC
>PVKH010017677.1:0-15355 GCA_004027955.1 Chaetophractus vellerosus | reverse complement strand
AGTTCCAATGTCCCCACCAATATCATTATCATCCCATATGTCTCCATCCCAATCCTCGGGGTTCCACTCCTTTCCAATCAACACCCTCACTTTAATTGCAGAAACCCTGTGAGGTTGAGATTTTAGTTTCCTCTGTAGTTCTGCTACTCGTACAATGAGCGCCTGAGTTTGATTCTCAGATTTTTCAAGTCTTTGGCTACAGGAGTAAAGATTTTCTTTCAAGGCACACGTAGAAACTTTCATATCATTCATACGACATTTAATTTGCAAATTTTTAGACTTTATCTCATCCCTTTCTTTTTTAACTGTATCCAGAGTATCTAAAAGGAGCCAGCCAACATCATTATACTTTTTTATGCTGCAAAATTCTATTAAAGTATTAAAAACACTGTCACCCAGATCCTTGCTTCTTATAAGCGAGGAAGTTGGGGAATCCAGTGAGGCTATATTGCGTATCTCTATTGCCAGCTCACGCCATGGACTCTCAGCAACCTCTTCATTATTGAGAAGGGAGTCATTAGTACCCTTGAGTCCGGTTAGAGTAGAGAACCACCTCAGATATCCCATGTTTAAGACTCTGTTCCTGAAGACCCCACTCCCGGTACCACCTGTTCTAGTCAGTGTTCTCTCGGGAAACAGAATCAACACGAGATCTCTGTTAACAATATTATATTTTATAAGAGTCTCTCACGTGACCGTGGGGATACACAAGTCCAGGTTCCGCCGGCAGGCTGCAAGCCAGGGGCTCCGATGAAAGACTGATGAAGGGTCCTCGATGAGTTCCTGGGAGAAGTTCGCTGTCCACCGACGAGCTGGGAAATTCTCTCCGAATGTTGAAATCAGTTCCCTTCTATAAGCAGTCAACTGAATGGATAACAGCGTCATCCATTCTTGATCCAATCTTGCTGATTGATGTAGATGCAATCAGCCATCCATGCAGTAAACTCAATTAGCCCCAGGCTTTCTGTACCCAATGGCTGGGCACAATTACCTGGCTGAGTTGACACATTAGCCTAACCATCACAAAAACATAATGGTATATAAAAAGAAAGCATAAAGTCCATCAGTATCAATATTGATCTAGCTTCAGCTTCAATATACAAAAAAAGTTTTAATTTTACTTTATATTTTATAAAATCATGAATCTTCAAGTACTTCTAAAAGTAGACCACAGTAAATGACTGAATATTTCAGATATAAATATGGAAACAGTAACTGTAACTGAGTGGGGAAAAATATTAGATTGGTGTTCAAATCTGTGTTAAACCAGATTTCAAAACAAAGATTAACTCTCATGTGGAACAGTTTATTGTGATTCATTGGTAAGTAGCTCAAATGACTTTATCAGACTGCAAGACAGCAGGAAATGCTGGCTTGGTATAGCTTATCTTAATTACCAAACCTATATAGCTAAGTTTATAAAACACTAGTTTGATTACTGCATTGATTTGTGGAGACCAGCGAACAAGAAGAACCTTTTCACAGAAGTCTATATTTGGTTCACATATCACAGATAACTACAATAATTAACATGTAAATTCTATTAAAATATAAAATCTGCCAGCTAAGAAGAGGTGGATTTTATCAAATTGACCAAAAAATTAACATAATTCTAAAAAGTCTTCCTTGCTGATAATTCATAGACATTGTAATATAAACACAGCATGGTAAGGGCAAAAGATGAGTTAATTTCAACAGAATAGAAGAACAATTAACAAATTTTAAAATAGTGCTTAATTTCATCTAATTTTCTGAACATTATTAAAAAAGAAACAAAATTTGCTTTGATTAGAATATATATTATGAAAATATATATTAAATTTAAAACACAAGAGACAATAATAACCAACCAGTTCCCCATCCTCTAATAAAAAGCCCCAACCCATCTGGCTAACCAGAAATAAAACAGGAAATATTTGTTTATAGTGCTCTCTATTTAACTTGATTTATTTCCATTTCCTTTGAGTTATATCTCTCCAACAGATGCTGTAGCAGGTCTTAGAGTGTCCTAACACAGAACTACGTTTTAGAAAATCCCTTTCAATGGCAGGAGTGTTGGGATGTCTATCCAGACATTTAGTAAGACTTTCCCCCATCAATATATGGAAACTGTTCCACTTTGTCTTTCTGAGTACAGTTATTTTGGAAATATTCAATTCAGTAAACAAATATTATGAAGGGCAAATATAATTCAAGATGTTATTGTCATAATATGAACTAATATGATTCCTACTGTCCTGGAAACTGATCAAGTCATTTAAACTACTTAACAATGAAACAAATTAAGCTAATGTGTTCCATATAAGGATTTATCAGCATGTATTGAAAATAAACCTGCATATTAACTTAACATTTATTAGATTGTATATTGTGCCAGTAGCTTTATTAGATGCCTTCAAAAATTATCACATTTGTTGTTTATATTTGGAGGAATAGTAATCTCCATTTAGCAGATGTTAAAACTGAGTTTCTGAAGGTTAATTGTTTTGTGAAAGGTCACACAGAGTGTAAACAGTAAAACTGTCCATTGCCCGGTTCTTTTTTGATCTTCTAACACCAAGACAACATTCTCTATGCCCTCCATACTATCTCAGTGCAGAAAAGCAAGGTAATTGATGAACTCAAACATGGCCTGGGAGGCAAACATATTAATAATAGAACAATACTTCCCGCCATCCTCCCATAAACTTTATTGGGCATCCAGATATGGTAGAAACTTTAGACATCATATATATCAACATCCTTTATTATTTTATGGAAACTAAGCCCAAAAGCTTATGAGACTTCTTCAAGTTCCTTTTGGTTGGGTTTGGTGCCTTTTGCTTTTACTGCTATGCACACAGACTCCCGAGTAGGCTCCTGCTCATGTGATGAAGACACTGTACTGGGACAAGGATGTTCAAACCACACCTGTGGTATGATAATGCTCACTTTAGGATAAAGTGCTCCCTTTGTCATTGTAAATGCTCATTTGTTAATTTAATGATCTTTAAATCAACATAAGTGTGAGGGGTTGTTATGCTTAAAGGAAAATTCATGTGCCTTGAAATATATTTTCTTAAGTGTATGTTTATGTTATTAATTATTAACACCTAACAGTTTAAATAAATTCAACTTGGAGAATTCTTAGAGAAGGAGCCCTGAAAACTTCAGTGCTAGTACTAAAAAAAAAAAAGAGAGAGAGAATTTTTCTGCACTCTTTCCTAAATAATTGTTTCAATGTAGCAAATTTTACCTAAAAAAAGATGATTCTTGTGCCTAGGAAAAGATAAGGAAGTAAGCTTTTAGCTAGAAATTAATCAAAATTTCCTTAATAGTCAATAAATTCTGTCCCTTTCTTTTGTTAATTTAGTTTATTAAATGATCAAAATTAAATTATCTTAAGGTTGGTTAAATAGAGGCATTTAATAAGACTAAAATTTACTATTAGTAGAAGGGTAGTATATGCCAAGTTATATCATTTGTCATAGTGATATTTCAAAAGGTGACTGGATTTTTCATGGTTACAGATCCCAATGCCTTCTCCACAGAAAATCCTTAATTTATTTTATTTAATACCATACATATCGATTATGTCTACATGATCCTAAAACGCTTTTAAAATGTGGAAATTTTAGTTGACTTTTTAGTCCATATGTTGTTAACAACCAGTACTAATTGAATTTTATTATTTCATTTGTTTGTACTGATCAGTGACACCATTTGAGACATCTGAAATGCAAAATAAACTATCGAAGAACTCCACTGAAAAATAAAGTTCTATGCAATATACACTAATAAAGGTATATTCCTATAGACATCTATCTCCTATTATATTTTCTAATATAACTTCTGAGTATGTTTGCTAATGCCCACAGCATGTGACGCTAAATCACTATTAAATAATAAAATTTATTATCATTCTGTGATTACTGAGTATAAATTGGTATTACTGAGTAAAGTAATAGCATTTAATCAAAGGTATTTGTGGTAATTAGGGATTGAATTTAGCTGCAAACAATAAAGATATACACTCAAAAAAATTTTTAAACAAATTAGGGTTTTTTTTTTTGCCTTCTAATTTAATGATAAGTTCAGAGGTAGGCAATGCAAGGTTAAAAAGGACTTTTGTGATATCTTCACTGTCTTAGGTTACTACTACTTTCTGTGAAACATCTTCAGAATATGCATGTCAGAAGGTGGTTCTTCATCTCCAGCACCACAACTTTATTCCAGGAAAGGTAAAAAGGAAAGAAGATATGGCAAATAATTATGAGACTGTTGACTCAGCCCAGTTTTCAAGGAGTTTTCCTATAACTCAAACCAGTGAATAAAATTTCATTGGCAACAATTGCTAAGGAAGCAAGGCAATTTAGTTTCTGGTATGCTCATTCCCACCTTCCAAATTGTGCCTGCCTATAAAGAATAGAGAATAAATATTGGGTAGATAATTATCAATATCTGCCACAGTATTCTATTTTCTGCTGCTGAGGAGACTTAATAAGTCAAAATAAATCAAAATGAGTGAAAATTAAATCAAAGATATGTTCTTTACACCTTCTTCTGAAAGAAATACCATATAGCTATTGATTAACTAAACTTCACTTATTAAATAGTAAAACAGAAATGAATCATACTCTCTTATGAGTCGATGTTAATGGTTGAGGAATATTGAAACATGTATGAACAGAAAACCAGTAAGAGGTGCATGGCATATAAAATATTTTGAATTCTGTATTACATTTAGAATAAAAAAGGATTAGCATTTGAGTTCAGTAAGTTTACATAATATAACCTGTACTGTGCTTAAAGGATAAATTTAGTTATGCTATAATGCTGCAGTAAGTTCCTAAAGCATCATGGAAAAGAGAGCTTGTTTTAGAGTGAGAAAATCTGTGCTTATCAAGAGGACCAAATAGAAGATGAGAAAATAGGTTACTTAACAGACCGCACAAATTAATTCAAGTTCACTTAGCTAGAAAAGGTCAAAGTGATGAGAACAATCAAGTCCCATAATTTTAGAAAAGAGAAGCAGTTCTATGTCAATGATAACTAGTAAATACAAAAAGAGGTTTAAAACAGTTTTAATCAATGACAGGCATTTAAACATGATAATACCAGAGAATGATTTTCATATTTAATTGATTAATCAGAGACCACTATAGTAACATCTACCTGAAAGCAAATCAATTGGTAGCCCCCTCACGTCTTGAAAGTCAGCCTATCAGTGGCAGACTCACTCCAGTGAACAAACTCTGTGGGTTACTTCAATCCTCTTCTGCCTTTGAAGTAACATGAATACACTCAAGACAGAAGTCAATCCAATCTTGCCTGTATAGCCAATAAAATCTCAAAGCAAACACTCACCAAAATTCCTATATACGATGGTGGGTTAAGAGGAAGGTTTTCCTAGAAGCAAAAGGATGTCTTATATTTTTTCCTTTTCTTTCTCAGCACTCTCTTTCATTCCACTCTTTGGACAAAGCTGCAGTAGAGGTCATCAGGGATGCACTAGAGATCTTCACTACTGTTGATTCTTCTTGGAGACAAGTTTTATTTTCAGAAGGCCTGATTTTACAGTTCAAATCTCATTTGTCATGACTTCACTATATTTTTGTCTTT
Organism: Chaetophractus vellerosus; assembly: GCA_004027955.1. Taxonomy (NCBI): domain Eukaryota; kingdom Metazoa; phylum Chordata; class Mammalia; order Cingulata; family Chlamyphoridae; genus Chaetophractus; species Chaetophractus vellerosus. Next base: position 9,754 of record PVKH010017677.1, on the reverse strand, counting down.
CAATTATCTGTCTGAGTCCTCTATAGAAAGAAAGGCTGGAGAGAGACATTTTAGATTCTGAATAACAGACACTGAAGAACTCTGAGAAAAACAAAACAAAAAATATATAACTAGAGATGATGATAAAGGAACTCAAGGGCACTCTTGTAAAATGTCCCAAGATTTCCCAGACCTGACCAAGAAAACAAGCACCAAAAATTCCCTGAATCTACTTTATTTTTTTTAAGACTTATTTTTATTTATTTATATATCCCCCCCCCTTGCTGCTTGTGCTCGCCGTGTCTATTTGCTTTTGCGTTTTTTTCTGTGTCTGCTTGTCTCCCCCTGCTGCGTCAGTTCACCACGCGGCAGCTTGCCTTTGCCAGGAGGCTCCAGGAACCAAACCTGGGGCATCCTATGTGGTAAACCAGAGTCCAACCAATTGAGCCACAGCCAGTTCCCCCTGAATCTACTTTAGATAACAAGACTGACCTTTCTTTAAACCAACTACAGATTGCTTCATTTTACCTGCGGTGTAAATTCAGGTGCAAAATAAATTGCTAACCATGGTGCAGATCCCCTTCCCCATCTCTATTACTCTACCTTCTAAATTGGCCAAAAGAAAATCCAAAACATTTACATTATTCATAACTACTTAAGCTAATGATTTTAAAGTGGTTTGTTGTTCCCAAATGGCATGGGTCTAATGATTGTCTCAGCCAATCTGAGCAGTAAATTTTTGAAGACCACATATTGTCAAACTTCTATTGATCAGATTTTTATACTCAGGCTGGTCTTTCACCAGTTACTTGGCATATCCCCAGGATGGATTTTTATCCCTTCAGGACATTTCATAAGAAGAAATAGTCACTTGAAAGATTTTGGGAGTCATACATATGGAATGGTCTAAATAGTCCCAAAGAACAATTAGCTTGCTGATTCTAGCATAGGAAAAAGAACAAAGGAGCTATGTGAGAGATATAATCACTGTGGTTGGAACTATAAGTATATTGTATATTGTATGCTCTCATGACAAATTATCATAATTATATTCCAAGTAATTGCATTTTCCATTTTAATTGTAGCAACAATCTTGGAGTTATCCTTCTGTATATTTTATAAAATTTCCAGAAACAGCATGAGGTATCAGTTTTATACTTAATTTCTAAAATTTGGGGGAGTTTTTCTTACTTTTAATACTCTTGAACAATTTATGTAGCATACAACTTCCTGTTTTTTAAAGTGTCCTGATTTGGTGCATCTTTTTAGGACATTTTATTAAGTAACTTTCTCTATATCTTCCATATATTTTTTCCTAAAGTTTTTTCACTACTGTAGTAAAGCTCTACTTGTACTTGAGCAGAATATAGATTCTCTCCTATAAGGTATAAAATTTGAGATGTAGCCATAACATACACCTTATGGAATATGCTGGTTATATCTTCTATGTTTTTATTTTTTGTTTCACTTGGCCTGTATTTAATTTAATTTTGAGTGGTTTGATAAAGTCTCATATTAGTTTGTTTTTGTTTATTTTTCCTTGTATCTACTGTAATTTCTGGTTTTGAAGATGATCGCTACATTATTTGTGCATAGATGTTCATAATGGTTATAACTTCATTGTAAATTGGGGCTTTCAGAATCCCAAATGCTCTCATTTTGCATATTTAATCCTTTTATGGCCTCAATGCCTTGTATGATACCTGGAACACAACTCCTGTTTACTTGTTACTTAAGCATTTTCCTGGGATATCATTGTCATTTTCATTATTTTTAAGACTTTACACAAGTCCATTTGTTTTAGATGTGCCTCTTATATACAACACAGAGGTGTATTGAAAATCTTTTAATTTAATCAGTGAGTTAAATCCATTTATGTTTATTTATATAACTGATACATTTTGTTCTAATTCTGCCTCATCATTTTATGTTACATTTATTGTAACAGTCAGTTATGGATGTATGTAGCATACAGTTTTGGATCTCCTTCTTAAAGTGTTATGATTCCCTAGCTTTCTTTTTCCTTTGGTATTTAGATTGATTTTTATTACTATATACTATTTCACATTGTTTTTGTTTTATTTTGTTTTTGCCTTCAGGTTCTTCAGTTAGTTTTACTTGACTTGTGCTATGTCTTTCTTTTTTATCTTTATATGTTTTCCTGTTTCATCTTCATTCTCTTGGCTGTTTTCTTGCATTTCCTCAACACCCTTCATTAATTTTTTATTAGAGAAGTTGTGGGTTTATAGGAAAATCATGCATAAAATACACAGTTCCCATAAACCACCCCATTATTAACACTTTTGCATTCATATGGCACATTTGTTGCAATTCATGAAAAACAATTTTATAATTGTACTAATAACTATAGTCCATCATTTAGAATAAGAATCACTGTGTTTGTATTAGTCAGCCAAAGGGATCCCAATGCAACTTACCAGAAATCTGTGGCTTTTATAAAAGGTAAAACCTTACAGTTATAGGGCCCTAAAGAGTCCAGCGCTAGGTACCATAAGAGGTACTTTCTTCCCAAGTCACTTGCCAAGTGTTGAATGCAAAATGGCATGTGACCTTTGTGAGAGTTCAGCCTTCCTCTCTTTTAGCTACAGGCTGGCATACGGCTTCTTTCCTGGCTCAGTTGCAAACTTTCAGGAGAATGGCTCATCTCTTTTCCCAGGGACACAGGATCAAATTTCACTCCTCTGCCTTGTCTATGGAGCTCTCTTCCTCTTCCTGTGTATCTTCTTCTGTGTATCTCCTTGAGTGAGTGCCCATTCATATTAGCCCACCAAGGGGGTGGGGACTTAACCTGAGGTATACCTTACTGATACGGTCCAATCAAAGCCCTAAGGATCTTAACATAATTTAATCAAAGACATCTCAGCTGAAACTAATACAATCAAAGGGTATCACACCCAGAGGAACAGACCAGTTTACAAACATAATCTCTCTTTTTGGAATTCATAAACAATCTCAAACTGCTACAGTATTGTACAGTCCTGTTTTTATTTTTAAATTTTTATTCTTGTAACATATACACAACCTAAAATTTACTCTCTTAGCTACATTCAAATATCGATTTCAGTGCTGTTAATTGCTTTCACAATGTTGTGTAAACTCACCACCATTCATTACCAAAACTTTACAATCAACCGAAACAGAAACGCTGTACAATTTAAGCATTAACTGCTCATCCTTTATTAAATTTTAAGTAAACATTTTCTCTCTTTGGAGGTTTGTAATTTAGTCTTTATTTTTAAGATGATGTTATATTTTTGTTTAAATATTTTTCCTGAGTTTGGCTTTCAGTTTACATCTTTCTTGCACTTTTTAACAATGTTGTTCCGAGCTTTTGAAATCCTGATCCAGTGCATTTTTTTAACATCTGAAAATCCTTGTTTACACATATTTTATTCAGGTTAGAGTGTTGTGATGCACTTTTCTCCTGTTTTGAATTTCTTTGGTGAGTTTATGTATTTTAAATACTTTGATCCTAGTCCATAGTTTTGTTTTTTTGTTTGTTTTTAGAAGCATTGTATGGTTGTTGTCTTCCACTTCCTAATTGTTTCCTAATTTTATTTCCCTCTAGATCAAGAATAACAGTTGTGTACAGTCATAGGAAAAAGTTTGACACCCTAATTAAGTTTTTTTTTTCAAGAGAACTGTCTTCCATTAGCACAGTAAAGTGCAGTTTCTTTTATCTATGGTACTCTTTGACGTGGAGCAGGGATATGTGGTAGGCTGAATAATACCACAAATATGTTTATGCCCTAATCCCCAGAGGAATCTCTGAGTATTAACTTATATGACAAAAAGGACTCTGTGATTAAATTAAGGCTCTTAAGAGGGGGAGATAATTCTGGGCCCAATATAATCACAAGAGTTCTTATAAGAGGGATACAGGAGGAGTCAAAAAGAGAAGGTGATATGGTGACATAAGCAGAGACTAGAGTGATGTCCTTTCATGATGGAGGAAGAGGCCACAAGCCATGGAATATAGGTAGAGCCTAGAAGGCAAGGAAGTGGATTCTCCCAAGAGCCTCCAGAAGGAACCAACCCTTGCCAACACCTTGACTTTAGTCCAGTGAAACTGATTTCACACTTGTAGTATCTGGAACTGTAAGTGAAGAAATCAGTGTTTGTTTAAGCCACTGTGTTTGTATTAATTTGTTACAACAGCAAAAGGAAAATAATATAGGCTATGAATTTGATATTTGCTTGTGTTTCAGTATGACCCCTAATTTCTCCTTCCTACTATCTTCTTTTGCCTTACTTCCAATCCTCTAAGGGATGTTTTCTCCTTCCAAGTTAGTCTCTTATCCCACAAAAGTGGAGACTTCCTAGTACTGCTCCCTTGAGCCCCCAACTTTCAAGTTCCTTCCTTCAAATTTTTCAGATTTGTCCTCAATATTTCCCTTGAGGGTGGGTGGGACTTTGTCTTATCATACACAGATTTTTTATGACACATTGATATGGGATCTAGATCTGTTTCTGGTGAACTAGGAATTTTTTTTCCTATGTCCAGGTAATTTGAAGTTCATACTGTTCTCCATCTTATAATTATGCTGAAGATATAAGGGCATTTTGTTTGTTTGCTTCTTTGTTTGTTTGTTTTGATGGGGCAGATGGAGAGATGCACACTTAGACTATTACCATTATCAGAAATCTAGACAGTATCTCTGACTTTTGCATATGAATGATGAGATTTAGCTGTCTCTTCTTCTTTATAGTGCCTGGTGAATATACTATTATTACGTCCATTAAGTATCTTTATAATTGTAAAGAATACACATAAACTTATATTAATACCTGAAAGATTACTTTTGCTCTATGCTTTACCAAATGAGCATATTATTAAGCACTACTACCTTTTCTCCCTTTTCACTGCCTGCGTTCTATCAGCTACACCTTTACTTTCACATTTTAGTTACATTGTTTTAGTCATAATCGTTTAACTTCTGTCCTCTAATGACTTAATTTTTCATAGGTTTGCTCTAAAGTTTAGCCCCCAGTAAATAATGTTTATATCATTATTTGAATCTTAATCTCAAAATTAAGTCAAACTGTGAGTTAGAATATTGATCGGCAACATATAATGAGCCATGGACCTCTACATGAAATTGTTCATAAAATCAAAGTCAAATGAAAAAAAATTATTATTCCCCATGAATTTCTTCAAGTCATGCCATATTATAGGAAATTAAGATTTCTTGTACTTACATTTAGGAAAAAAAAATGCTTTTTTCTTGTTACCCATTCTCATTTTTCTTCAACTTTTATATCTTGTTTTACATGTGACATGTACTGTTCTTATTGCTTTACCTAAAATAACTCATTTAAAATTTCACAATAATCCTATTATCCCAATTGCACAGATGAAGAAACTGAGGCACAGAACCACTGATAAACATAACAGGTTACAGAGTTCATGATCTTAAATGAATTCTACTTTCCTGACTCTAAGTCACATAATCACATACTCATTTCTTTTAAGTCTTCTCTCACCTTTTACACCCTCCTCCTACCCAGAGAGCTCTCCCTTTGAGTTCTCTCTCCTGCTGCTCCAATCTAGAATACTCACAATACAGGCCTGCTGGCATCATCAACTTTATATACCCTTCTACTGTTCTTTCGTGTTAGAGCCCTGGCTAATTATTTCACCAGTGCAGCAGTGCACCTGCTGGCACCAAATCTGTTTGATCTGTGCTTGAGATCTACAAAGTGCGCCTGGTTTATTTCCTATTTTTCCTGGTATAGATCTTAAAATAGTTTCTTAAGATAAGGTACATGTCAGTGAATGTACTGAGTCCACAAATGTTTCAAAACTATCTTTTGATGTCTTGGCAATTAATTGATGAATTGCCTGGGTATAGATTTCATGTGAACATTTATTTTCCATCATGAGTTTTAAAAATATTGCTAAAGTGCTTGTCAAAGAAACCAGTTTCATGTAGGGTTTAAATTCAAATCTGCTAAAACTACCATTTACTTTTTAAAAATAACCTAACAGGAGAAAAATTAGACTGACAATTTTGTACTAATAAATAAGCTTAAATTATTTTTAGAGATCTAAGTAAGATTAACAGCTCATTAACTTAAGTTCCTACAACAATCTATAGATTAAATGAACGATAAAATGTTTTGCAATTTAAAATAAGATCTTTTTCCGTACTTGTCTGATATATTAATAGCGGTCTGTTTTTACCATGATCCTGAGCTTATAGACTTTAAACATAAGTAACTAGCAATATTGTATTCCCAAGGTCTGCCAAGTTCCTTTAAGACCAATATTTTAACCAAGTTAGAATCAAGATATTCAGTTCATAATTTGTATTTCTACTGTCTCTTCACATCTAGTGTTCCTAAGGAGAAGACATACCAGGCTGCTTTTTTGTTGTTTCAGAAAGTTTGTGTAGTTTAGTTTAGTTTAGTTTAGTTTAGTTTAGTTTAGTTTAGTTTAGTTTAGTTTAGTTTAGTTTAGTTTAGTTTAGTTTAGGTTAGGTTAGTTTCTCTCTGGAGGCTTATCTCATCTTAATTCTTAGTGTTGTGAAATTTCACTAAATGTAGATCTGAAGTCTGTTATGCTACACACCAAGTAGATTTTCTAAATTTGAGGCTGTGTGTCCAACTATGGGAATACCTCACCTGTTATTATCTTCCCTCTGTTTTCAAAGAAAAATTCATCATTCTGACAATGGCCCCCTTAGAATGGCCCAGCATGTCCTTTATCTTTTCTCTTCAACTACCTCTTTGTTTTGCTGTTTTTCATTTTTTATTTTTGTTCCATGTTCTGGGATATTTCTAAAATTTATTTTCCTATTTTATTTTGATTTGTTTTCCATTTTGGCAACCTTCTTTTCAATTTCTAAAATCTCCCTTTTTCTTGAATTTATCTTTTATATAGTAATGTGTTCCTATATTTATAAATGTGATTCTCTTGGGTTTGTTCGAATATGTTTCACACAACTTGAACCAGTTCCTCTGGAGTTAATTTTTCTTTCTTTCATAATGTTAGTTGGTTTTGTAAGACTGGGGTTCCTTAATTTTCCATTCTGAAAGATTGCCTAGTGAGTATGGATTTCCTCTACTGGTAGATGTTGTAAAAATAACTTTCTTTAATGTTATTTAACTGATTGGAGTTATGAATATTTAGTGTCAGGCAGGCAAGGAATGTTAACTCATGCGCCTTATTTTAGGATAAGCTTGTTATGAGGCTGTATATCCCATCTCTCCAAACTTGCATCAAATTTATTCCATTGTTTGGTTTTTTAAGTGTCTTCATGTCCATAAAAATACGTTTCTCTTGGGGAGAGTTTTCCCGTTTTTTGTTGTACTTTGAGTCAGAAGCACCCACATATACATCAAAAGCTTTATCTTTCTCCACTTTGTTTTAATATTTTGACTGACATTTCTCTTTTCTGTGCCACTTCCCTCTTATGCATTCTACAGAAGAAAGTTTCTTAGGAGTTCCTTTACCATGCTTTTCCGCACCTCTCTGCCACCTGCTTGTAGTCATAGATTTCTCTTCTGTATCATCTCTCAAATATTCCCTTATTTATTTTTCTTCTTACAGAAATTTTTTGACATGATTCATCCATTGTTGAATTTCCTATCCCACTTCCTATTCTCTTTATGGAGGTTGTTTGGTTCATTTCTGTAATTTTTTAAAACTTTTTACTTCAGGAAAGTTTGGGGAAGGATTGGAGGTAAGCACAGTTTGACATTAAACATGTATTTTGAAATTTTATGACTAGGAGATATTGACTGATATCTTATGTCTTAAAAAGAAAAAGCATATTTTACATATATTTTATGAAAGTATAAATATAATTATATATTATATTAAAAACCATATATTTGTGGAAACTTTAACCTGCAAGCAACCAGGATAAATACTTAGATGCATTTCCCAAAAAGTGGATTTATATGGCCTTAGCTCTAACCATGATGCTGTCATTCCAGAGATCATATAGCATAGCAGAACACTCTGCCTTAGCTAGGGATCTCCTTTTAAAATTCCATGCACCTTTAGCATACAGGTAGTAGATTTAGTTTCCTTCTCTCTCCCAAAATTGGATTGCAAAGCTCTAAAAGGTAGAGGCTGGCATTAGCCACTTCCCAAAATCACCATTAACTTCCTCCAGGCCATAAAACAAAAATCTATGTTTAAAATGCTAACAGCTTTAAGTCTCCCTGGCTCCATTCCCATTTCCAAATATCTCCTAGAAATCTTGGAGCTTCCCCTGCAAAATATATGTATTACTACTCTATCATTCATATTATTGCCCTTTATCTTCTAATTCCATATCCTCCTGTCCCAGCAATCTTATCCTCAGCAGGAAAACATTCAAGAGACAAAGTCTTCATCTGAAATTTTATGTTTTTTGAAATAGATATTGAAAGTTGAATTTTTTGTACTAGAATTTTGCAAAGGAGGAACTATCAGTTGGGGTGATACTATTGTAAATAGAAAGGTTAGTTGTCACAATTTGTTTCATGGGAGAATTTCAGTTAGAAAGAACCTCTGAAATAAACTTTTTACTGTAAGAGAACTATTGGCCTTTCTCTTTTGCCTCCTGAAGACTTAAAAGTGATAAACCACTCAATTCTTAAATGTGAAGGGTTGCTTCATTTGCACTAAATACAAAATTTTAATAATGCTTTTGTGTAAATAATGGAATATAATGGAAATATTAAGGAAAATTATTTTGGGTAAATTTTCTGAGAGCTTTCATTAGTTTTCTTGTGGTTTATTCCCCAGTCTAGTTGTGTATTGTTGACAAAACTGCATAGACATTGTTCTTGTTTTCAGTGTGATGGAATAAAAGTCTTCCTTTGTTATAAAAATATATACACCAACAAATGTAATATCAAAGCTATTAGAATTCTGCAAAATACATAAATTAAAATAAAATGTTATTGTGTTGCCAACTTTCCTATAAGTTTGAAATTATTTCAAAATAAAAAGTTAAAAAAAAATAGTTACATGTAGCATATTTCCTGGAACATTTACATTTTTTTTCCAAATGGTACATCATTATAAAAACTGTCCATATCAAAGTTATAAAAAAGGAAATAATGTGTTAGACAGTCACCGAAATATAAGTTCTTTGTTAGCAATGCATTATGTAAAAAATGCATTGTTATATCTTCACATGAACAAAATTCTAAACTCAGAATCATTTGTATAATTTAGAAGTAAGTAGTGTGCTTGCATTTGCCAAAAATTCAACTGCAACATCCAGTATCAGAGATTTTTTTTTCTTCACATAGAAATGGTTTTTGAATAAAGTTTTCTGGAAAATTGATCATTTTATTTGTCAAAGCACCATCCATGCAGGATATAAATCCTCAAACATAACATAGCCTAAGTAGAAAATATTGGCTCCACCTTTGAAAATCTTATCCCCTATCAGCTCATGTGGATGTTCCCTCTGAGCAACATTTGTTCCGTAATAGGAGATACAATATCTTAATCTCAAAGAATAATCTACTATTTTTGTGAAACAAGAGAAAGAGCCCATGCTATAGACTAAATCATAACTTTTTTGTTGTTGTTACATACCCCCCCTTCTGCTTGCTCTTGCTGTGTGTCCATTCTTCCGTTTTTGTTTTTTTTTCCTATATCTGCTTCTTGTCTTCCCCCGTCTTTGCGGCGACATGCCGAGTCGGCCCTCCATGGAGGCAGCTTGCTCCGTTCGTGGGTGGCTCCATTCCATTTTCACGGGCGACTCCACTCCATGTTTTGCGGGCAGCAGTGCTCCGTGTTTTGCGG